>JAEAOA010001663.1:160000-162500 GCA_016746295.1 Potamilus streckersoni | reverse complement strand
TAGTTATTTGGTAGTGCCTGCTTAGCTGTTTAGTAGTGCCTGCTTAGTTGTTTGGTTTTGCCAGAAAACACTATCAATACGAATCACAAAAAAATTTGCAAGCAATAATAAAAATTAGTTATTATCAAACCATTTTGCTAAATAGCAAGTGTGAGCCACGTGTATTATTCCAATCCTTAAAAAGTTGCGTGTCTTGTCCAATACGTTTGATCCTGTATAAATCATTTATGTTTCAGCACAGTGTATAGGAAAATGAAAAATGTGTCATAGCGGAGAGGAAGATAGCAAACTGAGGATAAACTTGAGTAAATTATTAGAAGAAAATATAATTAAGTGTGGTTTTCTATACCCAGTAATTTTCTTTCTCTTTTAGTCTCGAGAGCCGTGGTAAAATCAGTTTCCTTGATAATAATTTTAAGCCCTCATCCTGTAGAAGTTTATAGGTTGTCTGGGACGGGCTGCACGTCCTTTCTTCTTGCTGGATGGAAGGTCGGGCCAAACTCTCTTCTTGGTGTCCCTAAGCTTACCTGCTTTGGACAAAACAAAGTCCAGCTTTAGCAGGAATGTTTTGAATCCTATACTGAATTAGATGCGCATTGCAAAGGCAGATTTTGTGTACAATGTCCTCTTCTAATCCTAGATCATTTAACGTAATGTTTCTGACCATGCATTTTCTTTGAGGAGCATCTTAAACAAAACAAATTAGAGGATTATATTTCGTGTCCTGTTTCTCTCAAGGCAGCAGTTTCTTTTTCTTTATTCTTCTCTCTCTCTCTCTCTCTCTCTCTCTCTCTCTCTCTCTCTCTCTCTCTCTCTCTCTCTCTCTCTCTCTCTCTCTCTCTCTCTCTCTCTCTCTCTCTCTCTCTCTCTCTCTCAGATTGAAAATCCAATGCTTTCATCCACATGATTCATCTTAGTTTTCGTCTGTCATTGGCATCTTTTCCTTAATCTCATTCACTTCTTTCTTTACTGAACTAGATACTTTCTCTATCTAGCCCCTTAGTAGAGTTGAACATTCAGTCTGGAAGTAAATACTTCATGCTAGGTTTAGTTTCTTGGTCGGTCTAAATAGATCTGCTCTTCATTTCATCTTACTATCACTTTCTAATGAATTTGTTACTAAAGACCACATTAAAAAGTCTTCTGAACAAATTTTACTCTTTAAGTAGTTGCTGAACAAAGCACAAAAATGGTTGAAAATTTTGAAGTTATGACGATTTGAATTTATATGTGATGTATAGTGGCAGTCATTTGGCAAACATTAGCCCTGAAAGTCCACTAATTTACCAGTGTGGAGGTACGATTTATTAGGCATTCTTTTCTACTTGTCGTATGATTTCTTTTTGTAGACTGGATAGGTACTTGTAAGTACAAGGACCCTGGTTTAGTAATCTTTTGCAAATTTATTACTTTTTGGCAATAAAGTACGTTTATTCAACTAAACTAACTGGACTATTATACATCATTCTTATCTAGTCTTATTTAGAGATACATCACGGCGGGTAACACGGCGATGAGTGGAAATTATGTGACGACAGATCTGGGTCTATGCAGTTTGCCAATGAATCCAACTTATAATCTAGTGTATACGGTCCTTAAAAAATTTTCAGGTCTTCTATTCCAAGACTAGGATCTTATTGCTCACTCAAAATCACACTTGATGACTGAGCTGCGAGCATTGTCCATAACAGGTTCTCAGAGATCCCATGTACACCAGTATACAGAAACACTACATTACGACTGCGATATGACTGTTGTTATATTATACTCACGTGCAAGAGATAAAGCATTTGCACTGTACTATTTAAACTTTGTGCTCCAACGGACGTGAATATGGTTCCAAGAATTCCAATATTCTAGATAGTATATTCTCGTTTTAATTCATGGTTCGATTGCAAAAAGGCTTGTGGTTCCATTACAGTAACCAGAGATGCATAACAAAAGTAACAGAACGTGTATATTTCGTGTGTGTGTCGTGTACTGGGTGGTATTCGAAATACCTTTGAAAAATTCTTAGCATTTCTCGATCATAAGAAGAAGAAAATAGTTTTTACGAGAATGTAGTTCAAAAATATATATTAGGATGTTCATCAAGGGCATTCTTGAAAATGTGAATTCTATCAATGGTCTCCATTACATTATGGGTGAAATTTCTGTTATGAAATATAAAATGAATTATAAATGAATCAATATGTTTAATTAATAGCCTAATTTAATATATTATTATCACGTGATTCATATTACCCTTTATAATAATCTGCTCGAAATACTATATGTAAAAAATTATGCAATTGAAAAGGAGTTCGAATGAAATATGAATAATGCAACATTAATTCATCAAAATTAAAGGTCATCGGCCACACTCGAACATTTTTTCTGTTTACATCAGATTTGCATTATATGATTAAAAGTGGTTATGCTTGCACAAAAAGAGCCAAAAAAAAGTATCAAGTGTAAAGAAGAAATAATAATTTAATTACTCGAAAAAGACGTATACAAC
>JAEAOA010001663.1:57500-155000 GCA_016746295.1 Potamilus streckersoni | reverse complement strand
ATACGCCTTATCCAGTCCTGTGAAGCTAGTAAAATCGATTCTAATGACTTCCCCTACCCCAAAGATTGATTATAATGACCCCACCCCCTGAAATAAGAATAATCACTTTTCACAAAACAAAAACAACTACTTTTCGTTCAGATTATCTTAATATATTTTCGTTTTATTGACATTTGTCACAGCAATATTCGTTCATAAACAATATGAATTGTGGAATGATAATGAAAATGCACAGAATCATGTGTATAAAATATATTCTTTGGTAGAGTCGGTCAGCCAGGCTCTCTCGTGCATCCACGAGAGCTTCGCTGTACTAATTGCTCACGTGTTTTTGCGAGATCAGAGTATAACGAGACTGACTGTTCGGGAATGTAAAATACATACTTAGTTTTGAATGATTATTATGTAGTGCTATGTATATTCAATCTGTATTATTTTGCTGCCTTTTCTTTATGTGTATATATATATATATATATATATATATATATATATATATATATATATATATATATATATATATATATATATATATATATTTGTATTTTGTACTTGACCTTGTCCGAAATCGAGTTCATGTTGTACCTGATCAGTAACATGTGTTTTATAAACAAAACATAATACATAACTAATACTTTTCTGTTAGAGTGGATTAAATATTCAGATCATTATTAATTTAAACATGTATACCTGTATTTGAGTCAAAGATACGGTCTTGATTCTGATCCTAGAAACTTATAGAAAGGAAGTTCCCATTAAATGACAGAGCATAATGACAATTGGTTTTCGCTCCTTTATATTATTTAGTCTAATACCAATGAGTTGAATTATCTGTAGTTCTTGTATCTGAGTTTAACAAATTTACTCAAAAAAGCATTACAGAATGAAGAACTAATATATAAAGACTAATATAAAAGAACAGTCATAGTGACAATATCAGGTAGTAGCAATATTGTTCGACCAACATCTTGTGTAGAATTAAGACATCAATAAAAAAACTCGATGTGAGGGTTCTACTGAATAGTAATTTTGTGTATGAATCCAGTCAACATGAATCCACTGTCAACATGAATCCACAGTCAACATGAATCCACAATCAACATGAATCCAGTCAACATGAATCCACAGTCAACATGAATCCAGTCAACATGAATCCAGTCAACATGAATCCACTGTCAACATGAATCCACTGTCAACATGAATCCAGTCAACATGAATCCACTGTCAACATGAATCCAGTCAACATAAATCCACAGTCAACATAAATCCACAGTCAGCATGAATCCACTGTCAACATGAATCCAGTCAACATGAATCCACAGTCAACAGGAATCCAGTCAACATGAATCCACAGTCAACATGAATCCACTGTCAACATGAATCCACAATCAACATGAATCCAGCCAACAGTAAAGATAATAATTTTTTTAAAAATTGCTAAACGCGCAACACATGGATCTACCTTTGTATTATAGGACAACATTAAAAATATAAAATGCAAACATTCATGTACAGTAAAATCCTAAATAACAAACATTGTACCCAAATATTATAGAATTATCGTGTATAAATATCCTGACAAGTTTATATATCAGAGATTATTTTAATTTTCACATTGAGCAGGCAGGAAGAGACCTGTGGAATAAGTTTATAAACTGAAGATATTTTTCGAATAATAAAAAAAGATTAAATACAGTGCTGATAGATGGAAACCAAAAATAAATACACTAGAATTATTCATACTATGAAAGGAGACCAATCTTATAATACCGGAGGAAACCCAAGAAACAACAGAAAGTGACGAGGACAGAATACACGACTTTGATATTTGATCCGAGTTTATTATTATAACAATAGACTAATAGACCGTCCAGGCTTGGTGATGGGGTAAGAATATCTCACTTGCATTATTTAAATGGCATTACAATATTCCTTGCACAAAGTACATGTAATATAAATAATCCCGAACAATGTGGAAAAATTGCAATTGTTTCAGTTGGCGTTATAGCAATATCATATACAATTAAAACAGTCCAATAAATTACATTCTTATATTTTGACTGAATTTGCTGAACGCATTGCACATGATATTCCTCAACAGTTCTGTTAAGCCTCGTTTGCAATACCACGTCCATAGGTACAAAAATACACCGTCCAGTGTGTCTAACAATAGCTTGTCTGTACAAAAATGCACCGTCCACTGTTTGTCTAACAATAGCTTATATGTACAAACATACATCGTCCACCGTGTATAATAATATGCTATCTGTACAGAAATACACTTGGATAATTGGATGATAAGATTTATTTCCCTTTAATCATCTTTAGCAATCTAATGTACATTATTAAAAGATATTTATTCTTTGCATGTAGACTAACTAGTGTTATGTTCATGTACTTCTCTAACATTGTATTTTTTCATTGGATAGTGGCGATTCTAGTTTCTGATGATCCACGGTTACATTATTTGACCAATTGCAGAGCATCTTTGTGGCTGTTTTTGTCAAACAAAAATAGTAGTTGAAGTATTAACGGATATTTGAAGAGCACTATTTTTTTTGGCGAGCACCACAGCGTACATAATATGCAGAAATTTCCAGAATTTCAAATTCCAACTCTGACCATATAGCCATTTCAAAGGAGTCTCTGTCATATAAATGGGATATTTAGAATCTTGCTATAATACAAGGAACTAATAATTTCACCAAGACTTGCTTAAAGTGAATGACAGTGCAAAGGATTTGCACCGAAGGTACTGTTTCTAGCCCAGCTCACCATCCCAATAGTGTAGATATATAATAGATAGTAGAATAGCGGTGGGCAATCATTTTTGAAGAAGGGACACTCCACGAATTTTGTTAAGTTGTCACAGCTGCACATTTGCTGTTATAAAAAAAAATGTTTCACAAACTATCTTGCATATCCTGCTGTTCAGTATTGGCTGACAAAGAAAATGCGCATTATCATAAAGTCCTCCGCGTATTACTGCTTCAACGATGTTTAACTAACAATTTTAGTATTAGCAGCAACAGACGGCAATCCGATTATATAGATTCTAATGAAAACTATTAGAATCTATATAATCGAATTGTCGTCTGTTGCTGCTAATGCTAAAAATTGTTAGTTGCCAGAAATCATGGCTGACCGGATAGAAGGAACGAGGACCGCATTTTCGTCCAACACTGCAATAGAATAGAGCTGTGCTGATGTGGTGGTTATAATGAAAAGACGGGAAATTGACTTTCTTGATAGTAGATGGTGTTATTTAGTTTGAATTATGGTCTAGCTATGTCAGTTTATCCATTTATCATACGTTTGTTTGATTACTATTTGCCTAACGTTTGAAAATATGTTTTGGCCATGGTTTTTAATGTTCAAAAAGTTGAGTTCTATTATGAAATTTAGGGGTAGAAGGACTGATGAAATAAAAGCGTATCATCTATTTTCTGCCTTGCGCAATAAGTAAGCATTAAATCCTAAACTTATAAAGACATAATTACGACTGATTATTGTGTGCGCGTATCTCAAGAAAGCTCGTTTCCATAAATGAAGACGTTAATGACAAAGTGCAACCACCCTTGTCAAGATATTGTTAATCTCTGGTCTTAAACTAGGTAAGAAAAGAAAGCGAAAACACCAACAAATTTGGTAAAAATCAATAAAAATTTATTTCCCAAGAATACAAATTGAAAATTTAAAAGAAAGAAAATGCAACAAGTTCCAATTAATTTCCATCAGAACTACAATTAAATTCCGATATTGAATGTGTTCATGCGACAGTAGTCTCGAGTGTGTTAATATGCTAGTAGACTGTGATGATCTGCTAACAGTATTTTTACGTATCACAATAATATGATCTAAAAATATCCTTGTTTTAATTCACTATAATTCTAATTTAATGAATCTGTCCAATCTGAGCACTTTGTAGTTCCAGTTGGTAATAATAAGAATAAATACATACACTAACAAATAAAAACTAAACACTACAATAAGAATGATTCTACTTCTGATGTTACGGCAAGAATGAGTAATTGTTAGATAAACAAGATTACCTACCCCTTTACTTGACCTAGATCACAATTACCATTTTCCGGAAATACCCTGTCACTTAATGTAATTTTTCATTCTAGAAAACTGCAAGGTCAGAATCAAGACTATCTTCAACTAATATTCAGGCAAACATGTTTACATAATAATGATCTGAATTTTTAATCCTCAGTCATATAGAAACTTTAATCTTTATATTATGTTGGATACAAAATAAATGTTACTGCTCAGGTATTTAATGAACTCGATTTTGAACAAGGTCAGGTACAAAATACTGATGTGCAAAGTAAACAATCATTAAGAAGAGCCAACGAATGATACAAATTCATTTTACATAACAATATTTAATTTTTCTATACAATCATACAATTAATAGCTAATATCTATGTCGTAACAAATTAAAGTTACTATTCAGAAATTTATTTTTTAAATAATCTTCGCATATTCCTTTTCTGGTATGAGGGTGTTTGCAAAGTAAAATAATATTATATGATATAAATTCTGACACAATAAGCAAATCGATTTTGTTGTAAATCCGTTTTAGATCATTATAACGCGGTTGTGAACTTAGGTTGAGCAAGAGTAACAGGAAGGGTATATAACCCGTATACGTTCAAGTGTAAAAAATATAAAAGGGACTTATTTTTTATTATTTTATTTTATTTTGGGACAATCTTCCAGATTAACTGTGTCAATTGTTCTCTTCTGAAAGGTAATGCTATTTATTTACACCTTTTAGTCTGTGCGGCTCTGTTTCTATCAGATAATAGTTTCCTACATGATTTCACCTGGGCTATGTTACCTGTTTGTACAAATTTCACATTCGAAGGTAATAACTACGGTTTGCTTAATGTCAGTTAATTACGAAATTATCTAATTTAAGTCATTGACAAGTCAATATGCAATTTATTTAATTCCGGTATTTATCTGATGTCACATAGTTTAGTTTTTTTTTTACCGAAATCTACAAAGATTTATTAAAGCCTTAATTCTGTGATAATTTTGTCTTTATTGCTAATGCCATTTACACAAGACTGCCAAATTACACGAATCCAAGTGTATTGTTCCAGAACGCGACAGCTAAATGAAAAAGAAGCAGTTCCTACATGTCTAACTGCCAAGTGGAGATGTAATAAAGATGATGTCTGAGTTTACTGTCTTCAGTCTGAACAAAACGTTGGATGGAATCTAAAGATGTATGAAGCTTACCTTGCTGAAGCGTTTAACACAAGACTGGCAACTTGCACGAATCAAAATGTATTAGAGTAAACAATATTCATAGTCAAACAGTTTGAAAAATGGTGCTAAAAAGAATTATGAATGAAACAATGCTGACGTAGTTTCAAATGCAGCTCCTATAGTTCTTAATTAATGTGTCTATTACCACGCATTCTTTTGTAAGATCCATGGATATCAGTTTCAGTTCTATCTGGTCCACGTTTTAACTGTCTATATTAACTTACATCTGCCTCGATTTATGTCAAAGGAATCGGAAGTGACTGTATTGATGACGTCTAGTAACTCGTGTGTGTTGCTAAACATGATTGTCAATAACGATGTCAATATTTCATAATTGTTTCGGGATATATGCTTAGTCGAGATGGCATGGCGGCAACCAGCAGACCCAGGTTCGAATCTCCTCATGGTAATAATTAAAATTATGTTACCTGTACAATAATGTTGGGACATCTGCTGGATCTACTTGAACGCAACTACTTATCTGAATTATCGAGGATAATTATCAGATCCTTGCGAAAATTAAACCGCAAATAGTATTTTCATCAATAGGCCAAGGTGTCATTAATTATAAATGACTACAGAGAAGGATAGGCCAAAGTCAATAAAAGTTTTAAATCAGCCCAATTTTAACATAGACAAATGTTATTTCAAACGTCCAAAGGAGTCAAGACGAGAAAGCTAAATAATGTGAGACTACTTCACGCGGGTTAGATCATAGCCGCATCTGTGTGGGCTTTTCAGTTTCCTCGTTACTACAAGAGAAAGGTATAGGTTTTCAGTTATTATCTATTCCCCACTGAATATATGTATCAACTTGCAAAGCAAGCAACCATTATACAAATTATATATCCTGGAAAGTAAAGGAATTCCAAACATCCACTCTTTAATATTAGATCTGGGTTTAAGAAATTTGATTGGGTTATTTGGTGTAGATGACGTATAAGTATCAGCAAATCAGTTTAAGGGATTTAAAACTTAAGTTTAAGGCAAGTATTATGTTCTCTTACTGACTTTCTGGCTTCTATAAATCATTACAGTCCTTTTTGGCACCACACCTTTAAAGTCACCGGACCTTTAAATGCAGTACTTTATCTTTTGTCTTATGTTTTCATCTTCGATGCATATTTATTACTGTAATCTTAAGGTCGGCAGAATATATTAGCATGAACTTAAACAAAAATAATCCGTTTTTATTCTCTTGAGGAACAAACAGATTGAAATTATCATTTGTATGAAATATTAATATACATTTGAATAGTCCATTTACTTAATTGAGTCTCCGATCATTTTGAAAACAGGTACGTGGATGTAAGTAACTACTGCTTAGCTAAACGTTCACTATTAACTCGTATGTGTGATTTGAGAAATACTGAAATTGACAACATACAACTGTTATTAAATGCATTTATATTTGTTTGCCCATTGAACTACGTCATATTCAAACTAGAATCTATGAATATTACATATGTTTGCAATGAGTGCGAAAATGTTTTCAATCTGTGTTTTCCATTCTAAGTCTCAATATTTCCACTCTAATTTATCAAATACGTTCTCACCAATAACCATACATCATTATATATTTCCAAGTAGAGAGCGTGTATTATCTTGGTGAACGAGAATTACTTTGATCAGTCATTAACTAGAGTCTAAAACTGAAAGTTTAGAGTAAAAAAAAAACTTTAGAGATAATATCAGTCAATTTAACATTTAAGACAAAAAACAGCCATTTTGATCACTCAGAAGGCAATACAATTTCTCAGGAGAAGAAAATGAGGAGAAAGAGAAAAACTCCAGACAAAGATTCTAGTATCTTCGGTTTCATGTGTCAAAAAAATGTACATATGCGGGACAAAATGTTTTGTTGAGCGATCTCTGCATGTTTGAGAAACAGAAAATTTTGTTGAGAAAAAGAATATATTTCTGAAAAGCGTTTCTTGTTGTTAAAAAAACTGTGTATATTTAGAGACAGAATGCTTGTTGACGGACATATGTTTCGTTGATTTTTAGTGAACTATGCATATTTGAGGGACAAAATAATGTGAAACTGTTTGAATTTTTTAAAATAAAAAAAGTTATAAAGCGAGATAGTTCATGTATCCTACTGTTTAAAATGGCAGAAAAGTTATCAAGGAAACACCCTAAATATACAATCTTACAAATTTAACAAGCCTTGGACAACATCTTTACTGCATAATTAAATTTCGATAATTTAAAGTTTCCCCACTTGTACCACATCACCAATATGTTATGCATATTCTTTTGCACGGCTGCTTTTTTTAAGAAAAGAAAAACCTGTATACAAAATGTACAATGTTATGATTGTACAATAGAAGTTGTTCATATTGCTGCAATTACCAAATCGTTCTAAATTAATTAATTAATTTTGGAGTTTATGCTTGACAAATTATAGCACCAAGTAAAGATGATGCATACATCATGGTATTTAAAAATATGGTCTTTGAAAGAAAAACGGCAATGATACTTAAAGAACAACGTTTGAATACAAAGAGCATATCTTTAGTCAAGACTGTACATAAAACTAATTCAATATAATTGGTTTACAATTGTCTGTGTTGATCTTTGACCAGACAGATTTTCATTTTCAGAACATTCAATGTTTTTGTAGACCTGTTTCCCAAGAGTATTTATACAAGGCAGTACACACAAAAGATTATATTGCATTATAATAAATAATTTTTCCAGCTGAAGACAAAGAAAATGAAAGTAATAAACTACTTCAAACAGAGGGTTGATGATTTGTCACCTAGAAAGGATCTTATCTTGACAGAATTTGCCACAAAGTTTTCCCTTGGCGCCACGCTTGGCTTGCATGGGCTAATTTGCCGATGAAACGTCTAGTTCCATGCCTGTTGCAAATGGATTCTTCAGACCCAATACTTGATAGAACGTTGTACCCAAGACAGCTCCAAGCATCCATAACTTCTTTTGCAGATACTATTAAAAACGCCGCGAACTCGGTCAATGTAATCCAACCTTAGTATAAAGATTTTTGAAGCAACTTAATTTTTCCATATTGAACTGCGGAGTTTTCTTTCAGAATGCCCTGCTCTAAATCGGCTGCGTAGGTTTTCTCCTGGCAACCAAATATGATCACCATCATTGTGTCATAATAACAATAATATGGACTTATCAGCATGTATTTTTCTGTGTAGTTGGCAATATAAGTCTCAAGAAATGAGATGATTGGAGGGGGGGGGGAATCTTAATTTATCTATTATTATATGACCAGTCAGAAAAAGGGTATTTATTTTCGTACTTTTTATCCAAATAATATTGCATTGGGATACATATTTCACCAAAATCAGTGAAAAAATGCGTACCAACCTATACATTTTTGAATGATTTATTTATTTTTTTTATTGGATTATTAAGTGAGAAGAGCAGCAAAACAATCGTTCTACACAGGGACCTACGCGTCAATATAAGTTACACACAACGAAAATGACCTGTGTAGAATGACATTTTGAATCTAAAGGGCACCTAACCTAGAACTCGCTCTCGAGCATTTTTATTGCAAGATTATTAGATTAATAGATTATCCGATTAATCAAGATTGCCAAGAATCAATAGATTATCCGATTAATCAAGATTGCCAAGAATCAATAGATTATCCGATTAATCAAGATTGCCAAGAATCAATAGATTATCCGAATAATCAAGATTGCCAAGAATCAATAGATTATCCGATTAATCAAGATTGCCAAGAATCAATAGATTATCAGATTAATCAAGATTGCCAAGAATCAATAGATTATCAGATTAATCAAGATTGCCAAGAATTAATAGATTATCCGATTAATCAAAATTGCTAAACTGCACGTCGATGAATAGACGTAGAATGGAGGCGAATATTATTTTTAATACATAAATAGCTCAAAGATAATATGTGTCTGCTTTTTTAAGTCATCTCGTCGTAAAGCATTTTAAAGTGTAAAATGAAACTGATACCTAGCAAACGAGTAACAAATGACGAGTTTTGTCAGCTGTGAACTTGATGTATCGACCCGTCAATCTCTCTAATGTTTGACAGCACACAGGCCTAATGACTTTAGCATGCTTAATTTGGAACATTGTCAAATCAAATGTGCTCACTTCGCAAGTGCTGTTTTTGATAACTCGTCTAATAGCATTTTTTCTTCTTTTATTCAAAGAGTTAATAATTTAAACACATTTAAATAACAATTTAGCGTAGTACATACCTTGCAGACTCTTCCAATTGACTTGCCAAACATTTCAGCAAAAAAAAATCTTAGAAATATTTCAAATGGTTAAGTGAAATGATAAAATATTTATCACTAAACATTTACAACTTATTTGAAACATTTTAAAAAGAGATTAGGCATGTGAACGGATATTGGCAAGTACAGTTCATTGTTGCTGGAGAATTTATTGGCGGTAAGAAAGATCATCAAATAACCATTGCTTTGGAAAACTAATCATAAATATATTTAATATGACGCAGTTTTGCTATTTTCACAAGCAATACAACTTCAACGTATGACCCATCATTAGGTTGTGTAGAGAATAGTGCATGGTGTACAATATGAAATATTTTAGTATAATAGCGTATGGTGTACAATATGAAATATCTTAGTATAATAGATTATGATATTCTTTATGATATATCTTAGCATAATAGTGTATGGTATACAATCAGGCCCGGCCCTAGGATGTGCAGGGCCCAAGGCAGCAAGTGATGAGCGCAGGGCCACAAGCAAGAAAATTGCATTGCGGAGAAGCGAAAGGACAAGTCGGTTGCCTCGTTAGCATTGCCTTAGGGCCGGCCCTGTATACAATAACCCAAGAGATGCAGTATACAATATGATATATCTTAGAATAATAGCGCATGCAAAATAATGATATATTTTGGAATAATAGCTTATGATATGCAATATGATAAATCTTAGAATAACAGCGTTAGCTATTCAATATTTTTAGAATAATAGCATATGCTATTCAGTATGATAAATCTTAGAATAATAGCATAAGCTATTCAAAATGATATATCTTAGAATAATAGCATAAACTATTCAAAATGATATATCTTAGAATAATAGCATAAGCTATTCAAAATGATATATCTTAGAATAATAGTGTTTATTTTTCAGATGTGGTTTTACGTTATGTAAGATGATATATCTTATAATAATAGTGTTTATTTTTCAGATGAGGTATTACGTTATGTAAGACGATATATCTTAGAATAATAGCGTTTGCTAAAACGAGATATATCTAAGAATAATGACGTATGCTATGCAATATGATATATCTTAGAATATTAGCTCATGGTATGCAGTAGGATATATCTTAATAATAATAGCGTATAATATTCAATAAATCTTAGAATAATAGCGTATGAAATACAGAATATCTTAGAATAATAGCGTATGAAATACAGAATATCTTAGAATAATAGCGTATATAATTCAGAATATCTTAGAATAATAGCGTATGAAATACATATTATCTTAGAATATTGGCGTATGAAATACATAATATCTTAGAATAATAGCGTATGAAATACAGAATATCTTAGAATAATAGCGTATGAAATACAGAATATCTTAGAATAATAGCATATATAATACAGAATATCTTAGAATAATAGCGTATATAATACAGAATATCTTAGAATAATAGCGTATATAATTCAGAATATCTTAGAATAATAGCGTATATAATTCAGAATATCTTAGAATAATAGCGTATGAAATACATAATATCTTAGAATAATAGCGTATATAATTCAGAATATCTTAGAATAATAGCGTATGAAATACATAATATCTTAGAATAATAGCGTATATAATTCAGAATATCTTAGAATAATAGCGTATGAAATACATAATATTTTAGAATAATGGCGTATGAAATACAGAATATCTTAGAATAATAGCGTATGAAATCCAGAATATCTTAGAATAATGGCGTATGAAATACAGAATATCTTAGAATAATAGCGTATGAATTACAGAATATCTTAGAATAATAGCGTATGAATTACAGAATATCTTTGAATAATAGCGTATATAATACAGAATATCTTAGAATAATAGCGTATGAAATACAGAATATCTTAGAATAATAGCGTATGAAATACAGAATATATTAGAATAATAGCGTATGAAATACAGAATATCTTAGAATAATAGCGTATATAATACAGCATATCTTAGAACAATTGCATATAATACACTATGATACATATTACAATAATTATCAGTATACCACTCCAAAATCGATGGAGGTAAGCTTTGGGAAACTTTTAATGTTCTGAGTTCTATATTATAGTAAGACATTTTGTTATTTCGTCAGTAATCATGTTGAATGATCTTGCATACAAATGTAACTTCATCATGACGACAATACGTTTACGTTATCGTGTTGGTCAGTTACATTGTTTGCACGTCCATGACACATATGCAGAGTCTATTTGATTACTATTGAATTGAAACTTCCAATAGTCTCATACATACAAAATATGACAAAATTTCATAATGGAGTAATGGCGCATAATTAATATTGATATAAAATTTGCAATAGTATAATGCTATGACATTCATATCAGAGTCTTGATACATTACTACCATTTAAAGAATACTTCTTATAGTCTAATTCATCCAAACTATGCCAAAACTTCATAATGCATTGTTTCTCTAGTCTAGCGAAGGGTCTCTGACAAAGTGATTACGACGATACAGAAAGTTAATTGTGCATATAAAAAGTTGAACAGAAGATCATGACATGAATCCAATATTGTCAAAAATTCATTTTAAATTTGCTACCATACCTCAGATGAAAATCCTCGTAATGTGTTGAGAGAGAACAGTTTGCATGAAAAACCATTTCTGTTTCCTATAATTACTACTTAAGTTACTCAACCTGTCGGTTTTCTTCTCCCACATTTGGAAAGTTATATGAAGAATCACAACTGACATCAGCGAGTAATCTGATCCATCTGTCTAAATCACGTGACACTCATACGGAGATATGAGTGACGTTGTCTGTCAATCGTTGTAAGTATCACGCTTTTAGATTAGATTCAGTCAAAACTTGACAACATGAATGCAAAAAATAAAGATTTTTTTGTGGTAAGGCATATACATATGTTCTTTGAGGAACTAGTAGATACTAAAATAACAGACTGTCCAAGAAGTTCTTTTGACAGAATCGATAAATATACGCACGTCAGCTGTATACGGGAGGCTGCAGTGTTTGGGCAGAGTTTGTAGAGCTTGAAGGCGTTGACAGAGATGAGAAATTTGAACATCAGCAACGCAAACATTTTAACGAATTCTCAACGGATCCGTCTTTTGATGGTTTTCCCTTGACAAGTTGACATCCATCACAAGTGCATGAAGTCATGTGATCGTTGCAAAATGCACACAAAGAATGTAATGAGATTCTCAAGCATAAATTGTATAAGGGTGACATAGTAATATGGAATACTTTATCATGGAAAAATAATACTACAGCAAAAGCAAAAGCAAACGTAGCTGATCTTACTTCCAAACTTATTCCTCTTGTAAAGTAATGCAATGATCTGTTGTAAATCGTAAACTCTTATATGAGAAGGTCATCTGGATAAATACATCCATGTACAACCGTTAAATAGTACGTACAGTTTTCAATTAATAATTAACTTATATGAAACTAATGTACAAATAGACTAGAGAGAAAATGACTTTTAATTTCCTGGGCATTATGTAGCCAACAATGGGTAAAAAGCGCCGTTCAAACTAAGAAAATCAACATCAAATCATAACGGGTCGAAAAAAAACATTTCTAACGAGAGCCTACTTATATCTCATACAACTTCTTCTGATATCACGATATCAAAAGGATTATGATTTATATTTCTAATCAAATATGAAACATGTATATCGGTTACAGAACTTCAGCTATCAGGAGCTTTAGTTATGTTGTTATTCAATATTTCGATAATAAGGTCGTGAAGGGTGACGTTATACCTACAAGTTCCTTTCCCACTGTCATGACACAAAAATCTGTTTTAAACCTATGAAATTTTAACATCATAATATTAGTACATCATGTCTTTAAGTGAGAGCTTGCTTAAATACAGACATCGTGATATTAGCACACAATGTCTTAAAGTGAGAGTTTGCTAAAGTACGAGAACATCATCCTAGTAGCACATAATGTCTTTTAGTGATAGTCTGTTTAAATGCAAAGATCATGATATTGCACATAATGTCTTTAAATGAGTTTGTTTAAATTAAAAAAGCATGATATTGCACATAATGTCTTTAAGTGAGAGTTTACTTAAATGCAAATATCATAATATTTACACATAATGTCTTTAAGTAAGATTTTGCTTAAATGCAAATATTTATTAGCACAAAATATCCTTAAGTGAGAGTTTGCTTAAATACGAACATCAGGATATTTGCACATAATATCTTTAAGTGAGTTTGCTTAAATACGAACATGATATTTGCACATAAAGTGAGTTTTCTTAAATGCAGCAATGAACACAGAACACAGAAAACAAAATGTATAACAAGAAAATAAAATTTGAGTGTTTAATAAAAAATACCTGATTATTGCTCTTACATAGGCACACAGAGAAATTGTACGCTTGATGTTAGTAATACTTTATCTGAAAATAGACAGTGATATGTTTAATTTCTAGTTGTTTAAGCACAAAAGAAAATTTAGCGCGTCAATAATATCCGAGATATTTGCTTTTGAGGAAAATGCTATATCTACTTTGAACGGCTATATTACTATGTAAAATAAAATAACGAGTGTAAGACATGTTTATACCGCACACTAACAAATGTATTCAACGCCAAATCTTTCAAACTAAAAAATAAAAATCAATCGAGATGATGACGATGATCTTGAAGAAGAAGAAGGAAAAAGAAGAAGAAAGAAAAATGACGAAAGAAGAAGAAAAAAGAAAAAAGAAGTAGAAGAAAGAACAAGAAGAAGAAGAAGAAGAAGGACAAGAATAAGAACAAAAAAAACAGCAAAAACAATAACAATAACAATAATAACGATAATAATAACACAATAACAACGATAATAACACAATAACAACGATAATAATAAAATAATAATAATAATAATAATAATAATAATAATAATAATAATAATAATAATAAATCCACATCTAACGAGGATAACATATTACGTTATGACATGCCCGTATGATATGTAGTTCTCAATAGTTTTCAAAGGTTTTGTCTTACAAAAAAGTAACTTTGATACACTTAGGTATGCTCGCACACGCACTCTCACAGATTTATAATGGGTTAATATATGTAATCATACTGATCAACAGGTACATATAAGAATAATACACGGTGTACAGGTATATACCTTTCAGCGTGTCAGAAGCCACACATACATAAATAGAATAAAACATGTACATATTTTGTGTCTGGATATAATTATACAATTCTGTATTGGGAATCTATTATATATCAATCCAGCTGGTCAAAAGAGACTTATTGAATGTGATTTTAAGCTAAGCAAGGAAATTAGGTTAACGTATCCTCAGAGTCAAGGAATTCCAAAAGGTGGGTATTGATAAAGCAAAAGAACTTTCGGAAAATTGTTTCTTCTCGATCCTCAGAATCTTGAGTTATTAGTTGCAGCTTGGAGATTACGTTCAATATTTGATGGTCTAAGTTCATTTCCTTGAAGTTATAATCTGGATAAAGACACTTAAATGTCATGATTTAAAAAAAAAAGACAACGTGTTTGTAACGGTAGCCATTGTACATGTGGTATCAAGAGCGTGAGTGAGAAGGCAATCCGAAAGACCCTCGGAAGAAATGGAGAGATCCAGGGCCAGCTGGACCGATCATCAAAGGGCGAGTTTAATAGAAAGAGCTGAATATATCGCTAGGTAAACTAGAGATATCGCTGGATAAGCTGGTGATATCGCTGGATGAGCTGAAAATATATAGTAGGACGTGTTGTAGATATAGTAAGGTTAGCTGGTCACTGCTGGTGTTATCCTTGGGAGAGCCGGAGATGCCGAACGGGACTACTCGAAAGCGAGTGGGTGGGGACGAGCTCGCGTGGTAATCAGTAGACTGTGAGGTGCAGGACAAGCGAGAAGGAGTTCGATAGGATACATATATGTGCTTCCCCCGGCTTGCCGGTCTAGTGCGACCGCACTTTTCGCACCTCGCCAAGGTCACTACTGGGTAGATGCATCTTCTTTACTGTGGAATAGTAGCAATATGTGGGCAACATTTCTAAACTTTATGGATGTCACATTGGGTGTCTATGCAATTAAGTTTGGCTCAATATAGATTCTAGTATGCCCGATGGAGCAAATTATAAACATCCCTCTATATCTCAATTTATTAGATTTTCAAAATAGTTCTTGTAAAAAAATGAGTGAATTCCAAATCTTTTTAAAAAAGACTGGAGCAGCTTCGTTTCAAATAAACCAACAAAATTGCTTATTAGTCTTTCGAATTTTAAACAAAATATTAGGCAAGATACAAATGATAACCTTCAATCGGCCATCTTAATAATTTACAGATTCACATTTGAATTAGCATGTCTACCATAGTAAAGTTACCATAATCTAATTTAAGGGTTGTTCACATTCCATTATATGGCTTAGTGTACTCATATCCGAGTTGTCTACATTAGAAAAGTGCACACCAACTCTACAACAACAATGCTTCGCGGCAGCAGCTCTTGCACCAAAGATGCAGCTAGAATAACTACAGTAGATTCCTGTCTGGCAATAAAACTAAACTAATTAGAGAGCCCATAGTTAACTCAGCAAAACCAACTAAAACAAATTGCTTCATTAACTCTTAAAAACGTTAGTTAGTAGGGTGGTCCAAAATTTGAATAAAGATTTTTGTAGCAGTATACTGTATGACACGATGAAATCTGTAATATTTAATGAAATAGACGTCATTCATTTGATTACATTACATTTTACATTTCACAACATATCAGGTATATAACTGACCGAAGTAAGAGTTTTGTTTGGGTTCATTGGGTTTGCTTGTGATTCTTCGGTTTATCTTTTACTGACAGACGTTTGTCTCAACATCTTTAATAACAAGGAATATCGTCAGTTTGATGCTGATGAATGCTAATCATGCTATCGATTAAAACCTTCCTCTCTTCTCTTTATCATGCTTTTTCTGCATTTATATAAATTCGAGTATTGGAATCTTTGTTTATGACTGCATAACATTATCTTCAAACTCCTGTTTCATCTCTCTCTCTCTCTCTCTCTCTCTCTCTCTCTCTCTCTCTCTCTCTCTCTCTCTCTCTCTCTCTCTCTCTCTCTCTCTCTCTCTCTCTCTCTCTCTCTCTCTCTCTCCTAAAGTAACTAAATGATTGACGGTTCTTTCTGTTCAATCAGTTTTGGGGTCCAAACTTGCATATTTATACAAAAGTTTGAACTCATAAGACGAAGTTGTATTCCTTCACTATCAAAATCCACTTTTGAAATACTGTAGTTTCTTCAGCTGCGTTTTTTATTTTCATTTCAAGCTACTGTATTTTATCATGGTGTTTCTGTATCAGTACTTGTTTTTTTATATCTCTGGCTGTAATCTCTGCTTCAGTGACTGGGTATTTTCTGTTTCATTTTCACTGCCGACCTTGGAGATAGCCAAACAAAAAGCTAAATGTTGGCTGGAAGAAGAATTTGCTCATTCAAGGTAACCACAAAATTCGGGAGATAAATCTGTCATTTTCTTTCAGATGCTAGTATGAACCTCCACATCGTAGTCTTTCATTGTAGGGATGTGTGTGTGTGTGTGTGTGTGTGTGTGTGTGTCTTTACGATGTTAGAGCAATGAAAGGAATTTACTTTGGGGCAAGTAGTGGGTTGTGGACTGCTAGCTACAGATCCTTTCATATAAAATGTTCTGGCTGAGATTGCATCAAAATGTATACCCTTTTTGGGAAGACTTATTGTGGATGACAATACAGAAGATCTAAGAGGAACCGTTTAAAATAATTTGACACAATTAAGGATCTTGATCTATATAAAAGTGATTACATGGTCATAGTGATGTATTCATTCTAACACTGTTTCGCTACACATTCATACTTAGACAAACAATTTTCATAATGACTTGATTAAGATCACTCAGCCTTAAGACGAAAGAGACTTTCCCATAGATAACATTAAAACATCGCTCAAGTGAATATAAAGATATACCATGCAATTAAAAATGAAGTTTCAGGAATTTCGATAAGAAAATTTGTTGGTTTGGGATCAAAAATATAGTTATTCAAAACTAAGCAGTATGAAATGAAATTTTGCAAATCCATAAAAAATAAGTAATCAATATTGTTTTAAAATCTGAAGAACTGCCTGTTTAATCACAATGACATCTATCAACTATATACATGTATAAATACAGTTCCTGAAGGAGTTACTATTACATAGCGATGAAGTTCATTGGAAACATCATATTTACATGCTTAGAACAAAGGAAAGGAGGAAAACTGTTTTGCATAAACAGTCATCTTGCATTATAGAAGGATCCCAATTAAATACGTGTATAATATGAAGGACTAAGTTAACACTAATAAGGTATTTAAATAATGAAATGTACTTTAATGAATAGCAAAGCATCTCTTTGAAAATGCCAAGATGTTAAAGTTGCCAGAAGTAACAACTAAGTGTGTATTCTCAAGGAATAAGCAAATCAAAACAATGCACCTAAACCTGGTATAAAGTTATAAATTTGTTCAACAATACCATCTCCAAACATCATTCAACAGGCATGACTGGAAATATTAAGTGATGGGTTTATATGCTCATCTTTTTTCTCCGTTAACTTTACATTGTCAGAATCCTGCAATATTCCCCGATATTGAACCCCTTCTTACTGCATCCCGCGCGCAAAGGAACTATTTTCTAACGTAAACATTTTTTTTATGAATGAACAAAAGCAGATATTTCATGGACGGCCACATACCAGCAAGCATTTCATAGACTGATACATATAAACTGCTTTGGCACATTCCGCGTTTACTTTTTTGATACAATGTTTAAAATTTAGTTAGATATAGACGCTATACAGAGTCTTCACAATAAAGCGCAAGTTATATACATAAACTGCCCTCTTTAGCTGTTAATAAAAATGGCCAAAAATATACTTACAATTTTACATCCTGAAATTCCTCACAAAATATATTTTCGTAGGTCTGTAAATCTGCATTAGATGAGCCATGCCATGGGTTCTCAAGGTTGATTGCACATTTTGAAAATGAGCTGTAATTTCGAGTATATTCCAAGTGCAGTTACACCCTCCTTACTGCACTCAACATGAAATAAACATTAAATTTCACAGCATTTTTTCGATAACTGCAATGGGAAGACTTCATAATTTTCCCACATTATGATCTGAATCATTCAATGACAGAAAAGAAACACGCATGTCGATGTCAACACAATTCAAAACGATTAAATTGGCAGACGCTGCTGGAATCCGATGCAAGTCACTTCATGTAGAAATATGTAGACCATAATCAAAAGATTGCGTTGAATATACAAAAATACCAAAACGTATTTATTCCAGATCAAATAGAAAAGTTGTTGCAATGCGTATTCATTAACAGTATTACTCCAGATATCAATTTTAAGTAGAGCAAGCGCCATTTTCTTTCGAAACTTACGTCTAGCGGGCGACCAACTTCATATTTATCTGGGCGGAGTTATGCGCTCATTAATAATGTTGTGTAATGATCCATCAACG
Source organism: Potamilus streckersoni (assembly GCA_016746295.1). Taxonomy (NCBI): domain Eukaryota; kingdom Metazoa; phylum Mollusca; class Bivalvia; order Unionida; family Unionidae; genus Potamilus; species Potamilus streckersoni. Next base: position 135,972 of record JAEAOA010001663.1, on the reverse strand, counting down.
CTTATGTATTTAGTTTGGAATACGGCATACATTTAGTTACTTTGTTTCTTGCAGTGTATTTTTATTTATATATTTAAGCCTTGGGAAGATTAAGAAATGACCATTTAATAAAAAGGTTACTGTATTTGTATGGGTAAATATGTACTCGTTTTGGCGGAAGGATATAATGCACTCTCAAGGTTGTGCAGTATAACCAGTATAACCATCTGAAAAACTCGTTTATATTTTGGCATACAAATGCAGTAACCTATAAATATATAATACAAATCATATGACGAATAACAGCACTTTCATGCCCACAGGATCCAGCAATTAATCACGTATATCAGTGATTGATTGAGATAGATGCAAAAAAAAATGACGATGAGCAGTGTGAAACTACTATCTAACTAGCCTGAGCGCTTTCGACTCTTAATGAGTCTTTCCCAAAGGCATATACAAAACAGACAAAATAAACAAACAAAACATAGAAAACGTTGTGTTTGTGAAACTCCACATGGCTCTTTCTACATAAATTAAACCTATAGATGCAACCAGATAATATAGACATGTTGCGGATACTCACAACGGTTTTTTATGGTTTTATTTGTTTGTTTTGTCTATACTCATATAATGTATCATTATATAATCAACTAAACAATAGTGTGTTCAACTGAATACACGGTGAGATGAACACGCACCACTAAACTGGAATAGTCATTCACGTAACAAACAGTTACTCTACAGTTTAACTGGATCATTCAATATACAAACTGGAACTCTGCAGTTTCATTAGATCCTGTTTATCGGTCCACGTTCATATCCTTCACGGATCCATCATATGTATTCATCTACCTGCATATACACACAGACAGCTGTATTCAACCATGAAATGCTATTATCAGATACAGAATCTCCCTTAAGACAACGTCAGCCCCAGTAAAACAACGTCAGCCCCAATAAAACGTCGTCAGCTCCAATAAGACATCGTCAGCCCCAATAATGTCCAATAAGCTACAACAAAACCAAACTGTTTATAACGACGGATTCGGAACAAAATTATTATAGCAAAGCACGCAGTGTAACAAATTGAGCATAAAACAAGAAAAGGTTTCACAAATCAAATAAAACAAATATTTGACACTTACCCCTATGGCCTGAGACGATAGTGGAGATTAGCCAATCCACTAATAAAATCCAAATGACTTGTGTCTCAGTTCGAAATGTATCAAGCTTAAATCCATTGGAGTGAATAATAGTTATGGTCAAATGCTTAAGTATACCATGCTTTCCGTGACTTTTCGCTGCATGTCATTTCGAAATCATTTACCTGGAGAAAAGTGATTCACCCCAGGTAACGTTTTACACCTGCACAATGAATAAAGTTGAAAAATATATTTAAGGCAAAACCAAGTCATTTATTGTATTTTGTGACATACATACACACAAACACACACACACACACACACACACATATATATATATATATATATATATATATATATATATATATATATATATATATATATATATATATATATATATATATAATGTATGAAACCTGACCCAGTTGACCCATATCTCTTTCAATGATGACCTGTCTTCTTCAAATATAGATTTATTTAACTAACAAATAAATGAAGAATGAATAAATTATGAGAAAAGTGTTTGGTGTACAGGACATATTTCCTTTAGCTCGCCAAAGTCTGAGTTCAAAATATCAGTGTGATTTGTGCGAGGGAATGAATGTATTCTGGGAAACACAGATGGGGATTTAAACCTATTGGAGATTCATTGGAAGAGACTTTAACAAAATAATTTTACAAAATAATTCGACTTTCTAAGATGTCACTCTAATAATTAAGTTCGTTATATGTTTCTTTCGTTGTCTACATTTTGAATGAAGACTAATGGATTGATTACAAGCACTACGACTATCTCACTTACATTAGGCACTAAAGACGAGAAGAAAATCAGCATTTTTTTGTGGAAATAGTTCCATTTGAAAAACATGTCTATTTTTTTTTTAAATCTAACATGCTTCCAGAACTCACTGAATCACACATGTTTGCTTTCCAACTTATCCAAAAGTCAATAAGCTGAACTCAATAAACCTTTTATTTTCTATTTAGGCTTTATTACTAATGTCTGTTGTATGTGCGTTACGTTCTTCATTGGTTAGCAAAAAACCCGGTGAAACCAGAGACAAATATGAATAAGATTCACGGGAACTAAACAAGGGCTCAATAACGGCTCATAGGCTCGTTTAGTGTAGTGGTACTTGGAATGTTGTTGTTGCTGTTGTTGGGCTTAACGCCATTTTTCAGCACACGGCGGTCAGCATTAATGGTGGAGGAAGAAACCGGGAAATCCCCGGAAAGAATCACCGACCCACGAGAAGCTACTGGCAAGCTTTCTCACATATCCGCATTCGCCGAATCTTAGACTCGAACCCAGACAGAGGTGAGATGGCAGTGAGCCGTAACGGAGAGCGCTTTTGACCATTCGGCCACTCGGGGCCCCGTACTTGTCCAATTGTTTTACTGTCCTATTGTTTTACTATAGTCTTGTTGTATATATAGTGTACTTAATAGTTATGTTATATTTCATTTTCACATGACCCTGACAATCTGGACAGAGACATTTTTTCACGAAATTTGGTTGGAAGGACACGGTGATCATATTTGTTAATGCAAGTGTTATCAAACAACGTTTTGAGTCCCTTATACATTACTTATATTATCGAAAACTTCTGGATTTTAAGCTCTTTTCTCAAAATTAGTATAATCCAGTTATTGAACATTTGACACATTTCTCAGGTTATATTACATTATTATTTGTTCTGATATAAAGGTATACAAAACATTGTACAGATATGGTGGTAACAAAACATAAGTTTGCATGAAATTTGTGATAAAATCTTCCAAATCATAATTAAGGTAAATTAAAGGAAATATTTTTCAACAAACATGCTTAATCAGCAATCGAGCTGCACCAGGTGCGTGTGAGCTTTTGGTCATAATTTGAAATGTTAGATGGGTACGAAAGAGATTCTACAAATATTTATTCGAGGTCAGGCGCCGAGATGCTTTTCTTTGAAAACTAAAAACCTTCATCTGGAGACATATAGACTCTGAAGTGAAAATACCTAGAGCAAGATTTGTAATCATAGTTTGAAGCTAATCGATGCAAAAGCAAGGGAAGCTCGTTTGGGTTTTAATCTATCGTGAATAAAAGGGCCGTAATCTTAGTGTTTAGCAGCAACCAGAAAATTACATGTCCGAACCGATCACTACTAACATACATTAGTATAGAGGTGATATTTCTATCGCGGGTTCTTGTCACTTTGGTTTAAAGACAGATTTACAAAGCAATCCTAATTATGTTTATCTGTTTACGCGGACTGCCAGTCTATCTGATGTCTTGTGGTAAGATAGAGATCTAGCACAAATTACAGGCTAAATTACGAATTTCCCTAACAAAATACATGGTGAGTTGACTTGTGATTCCTCAAATACCTTTATTCGCATTTCAAGTTTAATATTGTCTCATGTTTAATAGATGACTTGTCCTGCATGATAAATGTTTTTTCTGAAATCCTTTTTCAACACAATTCACCACTGACTTGAAATCTTCGGTTAAGACCAATGCATCTCTTTATTTCATGTTTTTAGACAAGCTTATGATATTGAATTCATCAAAAAAGACATTCTAATGCAGTTTGTTCAATATGATTCAGTTGAATTAACAACATTTTGTATAACTACCATCTGAAACTTACAGACTAAATTTAATATATTTTACTTATTATTTAAAACTTATTTTTCAACTGAGGCGATAAAGGAACCAGCCCTCTGGGAATCAGTCGGGTTAATACTTAAAGTAAATGCCTTTGACCACGTATCGTAGAGAAATTTAGCAGCACGTACATTTTCGTGCTCTTGTATCTCTTCGTGTTATCAAGGAACAGGAAATCTTACAAAATTAATATTTCGTATACAAGTACATAAGTTTTGTCTCTTGTCTCTAATTATAACGTGCTAAATCGGCCGTGGCCTCGCGCGACCTTGAACACTAACGGTTTGGTTATACATATTTTTTTTTTGCTTCGTCTTTTAATTTACATTCAGTGACTTGAATGTTGACTGCAAATATATCCCTAACCGTGTTTCTTTTTAGAAGGTCAAGATATGTTCTTTATTAAGCCTATATGAATAGCAAACAGCAGAAATTTACACTTCACTGTCTGAGAATTGAATACTCCATATTCTCATGGATAGACAAACGGTGGACCCTCATGTTGCACGTACCATTGACAAAAGCCTGGTGATAAATTGACAATTTTTTGTGTTGGTATAGGAAGTGTACATTTTAATTTTGTAATTGGCGTATCTTCTAAAATTATTGTCTTTCTGTGGTATAAATGCACCATGTAAGTTCTTGTGATATGTAGTTATGTTATAATTGCTGGGAGACACAGCACTCAATCAAGAAGAAAGATATACGTTTGGGAAAATATAAAGTTCTTAAGAAAATTAGCATATTGCATTAAAACACCGACGACATATAGACCTATAAACATAGAAAATGATAAATCTCGCAGATTTGAACTGTCAAGTACTTTACTTTCAGTAACTTGATCTTCTTCCCGAAAGCTGAAAGACAATCATTCACATATTAGGCCAGTGTTCTCCACAGATCATTAAGCTTCAGGTTAACCCCAACAGTCTTACGTCAGTTTCACCTTCCACCACACCCTTCTTAGCCCAACTACATCTTAATGGACGTTGTCCCTTTATCTTCTTTCAAATCGCAACTTTGACATAATAAGAATGAAAATGTAACCAACACTTACGATAAATATATATGGCATAATTTCACACAATTTTGAAGACTTATTAGTAACTTTGTATGCCTATTTATGGTAAAATGGAACGTTGGCAGTAAAATAGAACCCTTTGGCCAACTACTAGAATGTTTACCACAAAACATCAGGAATTTGTTGGAGAACTCAGCAGGTGATGGCATGATACATTATAATGCGCGTTCGGGCAATATATATATATATATATATATATATATATATATATATATATATATATATATATATATATATATATATATATATATATATATATATATATATATATATGCTGAATAATAATAATAATAATAATAATAATAATAATAATAATAATAATAATAATAATAATAATAATAATAATAATAATAATAATAATTGTTATAACCAAACATTTTCTACCATCAAGTGGACAAATCAGATTGTAGGTTAGTGTCAGAAATGACTTTTTAAGCTAGTTGTAACTCTGAATCAAAATACTTTTATAAAAGAACGCGTATGATGGGTATTAGTTCCAAAATATTGATTATAACTTTCCTGCTTCTTAGAACCTGAATAAATTTTACAAAGATCGTTAGAACATCTAACCTTCAGTAAAACCTATCTGCATGATATATGCAGATACATACGTTTGACGTAAACTATGAAAATGACAGTGACGTAAAAATATTGAGAAGGAGAAAGCTACTACTGGGAAAAGAGAATCCTGTTAAATCTAGGAGCATTTTAGCGAGCTCTCAGACTGATATCAATGCCGACTTGGATACAGCTTAGAGATGTGATTCTATCATATCCTACAATTTTGAGGATGTTATGAAGCGGGAGTGCACAGTGCAGTGGAATACGTTTTATTATCGCTGATAAATATGTCAGTTGCTTTTTATTGATTGAAGATTCAGAGAGAGAGAGAGAGAGAGAGAGAGAGAGAGAGAGAGAGAGAGAGAGAGAGAGAGAGAGAGAGAGAGAGAGAGAGAGAGTTGTGCAAGACGAGTTCCGTATTTATCGACGGCTAACTAAACAACAGAGCAGAGTTGAAATCTGCGAGTAGTTGCTCGTCAAACTCAAAGAGAATGACCGTAGACATTTGAATGAGACTTGCAAAGGTGATTTATTTTATTTTGAACCAGACTCATGTAAATGTAATAAGTTCTGGATTTGAGAAATAGAGCAGAGAACACCACACACTGCTCGACGTTGTCGGACCGTCAAACGAATTTGTAAAGGAGCAACAATTTGCAGAGATAATTTTGCTGTACAATCTGTTGTACTTAACGTGACAAGTAAACATAAAGTTTGGCGTATGTGTTCAACTCACCATAAATTGTTTGAGACAGGTGTCATAAAATTATATTTTCCAGAATTGTGATTAATAAAGGCGGAATAGAGTGGATTATTCTGACTTAGCTGGGAGTGATTTAAAAAAGGTACTGTTTCATATGTAATTCTGATTGGCTAAGCTAAATGAGAATATGTGTGTTCCAAGACAAAATTCAAGCTTTCAAAATAATTTCCCTCTCAATATTTGTCGGTCCTAGGAAAATGAATATGTAGTTTCTTGCGTTAAACAAATCGTATAAGGGAAGAGGGGTCCAGAGAATAGACAGAGATTTCTCCGATGACAAAAGAGAGAAGGCTCCGAAAGGCACAAAGGTAGTTTCTCTACTGTATACAATGTGTTCACTGATGTAAGTTTGTGATTGCCTGTTGAATTTATTCATTTTAAGTTCATACTTCAATTTTTCCTTGAGATCAGAAAGTAACCGTGCATATTAATTGATTCATGTATTGCAAGAATGTCATACAGTATCTCGTTATATGAATGAGTTCAGATTTAATTGTTTTCTATGCAATAGAAATCTTGTCGTGCAAGATTTCATTCATTTCATCAGATGCAAATTGTATGAAATTTTAAGATTTTGTTTTAAATTATTTGTACCATTTATTTTGAGTATTGATTTTCCTACGTCTGGAAATGTAAGTCATTGAATCACTTATCAGAAAAGTAAGTTAGTAATGACGAATAGTAAAATCCATTAATTCGTACGTAATTAAATTGTAAAGTATCATTACCCGAGAATAGCATGTGCAGATTAGCAATATTCAGCTGGTAAATTGATAGCCACAGTGGGTTAGTAATAGTATCTGAGAGGTTTAATTATGGCATGGTCTAAACAGAAATGCGAGAGCAGCTAGGAAGGCTTAAAGTCACAATTTATGGGGTTGTAAGTTTATGTAAGGCTGCAAAACGACCAGTTAATTCTGTTGAATTTCGATTGAAGGTATCTGATGCAGAAGAGTTGGACTATTGCTTGATTCCAAAAGAAGAAATACCTGACACGTACATAGATTGGGTACTATATATTTTATTTTGGAAGAAATAGTACATTTTATAACTTCAGTTTTAAGAGAAAGTGAATTATTCAAGTGTCATGTGCCGTTGTAATTTATTCATGTAATTGATTAAATTATTATATTTTGCATATGTGGGCTCGTGTTTTTTAAATTATATACATCTGTTTAGATCTCTATTTTCCATCCATTCAGTTCCTATTTTATTTTACTGTTTACTAGATCCAAGTAATAACACCGTGGTCAATTATCTCCTAGGTCACAAAAGCAAAAATCAATATCAGTAGGAGAGATCACACATCTTTACCATCTCCTGGCGGAGTTGTATATGCAAGATTTTTCCATACAAAATACTCTGTCGTCGAGGTACCTGGGCCTAACTCCGTTAGTGTCGCTGGGGATTTGTATCCCTTCAAGTTGTTTCCAACGTTGCGGAACATTACCGTACCAAATGTGCTCGCCCCGGTACCCGAGACATCTATTAAATGACAACGTAACGATGCATAAATATTCCTGCACAATAGATTTCTGGAAGGAGTACAACATCGAAACTTTGCCATGCTTTCAATACAGCCATGAATTAGATCCAGGTTGGTTTAGGCTGAATCCCATTACCAAATATTGGCTGAGATACATACTATTTGAAAGCTGCCTAAATAAAGTTTTCCAGTGCATATAAAATAGTGAACCCAAAACCGTATATAAATAATTGGACAATAATACTGAGAAAGCGAGTAGAAGAGCATGGGTAGAATTGTATGGGTAGAAGTGCATGGGTAGAAGAGCATGGTAGACGTGCAAGGGTAGAAGTGCATGGGTAGACGTGCATGGGTAGACGTGCATGGGTAGACGTTAATGGGTAGAAGAGCATGGGTAGACGTGCATGGGTAGAAGTGCATGGGTAGAAGTGCATGGGTAGAAGAGCATGGGTAGAAGTGAATGGGTAGACGTGCATGGGTAGACGTGCATGGGTAGAAGTGCATGGGTAGAAGTGCATGGGTAGAAATGCATGGGTAGAAATGCATGGGTAGACGTGCATGGGTAGATGTGCATGGGTAGAAATGCATGGGTAGAAATGCATGGGTAGAAGTGCATGGGTAGAAGTGCATGGGTAGAAGAGCATGGGTAGAAGTGCATGGGTAGAAATGCATGGGTAGAAGTGCATGGGTAGAAGTGCATGGGTAGAAGAGCATGGGTAGAAGTGCATGGGTAGACGTGCATGGGTAGACGTGCATGGGTAGAAGTGCATGGGTAGAAGTGCATGGGTAGAAATGCATGGGTAGAAATGCATGGGTAGAAGTGCATGGGTAGACGTGCATGGGTAGAAGTGCATGGGTAGAAGTGCATGGGTAGAAGTGCATGGGTAGAAGTGCATGGGTAGAAGTGCATGGGTAGACGTGCATGGGTAGAAGTGCATGGGTAGAAGTGCATGGGTAGAAGTGCATGGGTAGAAGTGCATGGGTAGAAGTGCATGGGTAGAAGTGCATGGGTAGAAGTGCATGGGTAGAAGTGCATGGGTAGAAATGCATGGGTAGAAATGCATGGGTAGAAGTGCATGGGTAGACGTGCATGGGTAGAAATGCATGGGTAGAAATGCATGGGTAGAAGTGCATGGGTAGACGTGCATGGGTAGAAGTGCATGGGTAGACGTGCACGGGTAGACGTGCATGGGTATAAGTGCATGGGTAGAAGTGCATGGGTAGAAGTGCATGGGTAGACGTGCATGGGTAGAAGTGCATGGGTAGACGTGCATGGGTAGAAGTGCATGGGTAGACGTGCATGGGTAGACGTGCATGGGTAGACGTGCATGGGTAGACGTGCATGGGTAGACGTGCATGGGTAGAAGTGCATGGGTAGACGTGCATGGGTAGAAGTGCATGGGTAGACGTGCATGGGTAGAAGTGCATGGGTAGAAGAGCATGGGTAGAAGTGCATGGGTAGAATTGCATGGGTAGACGTGCATGGGTAGAAGTGCATGGGTAGACGTGCATGGGTCAACGTGCATGGGTAGACGTGCATGGGTAGAATTGCATGGGTAGAAGTGCATGGGAAGAAGTGCATGGGTAGACGTGCATGGGTAGAAGTGCATGGGTAGAAGTGCATGGGTAGAAGTGCATGGGTAGAAGAGCATGGGTAGAAGTGGATGGGTAGACGTGCATGGGTAGAAATGCATGGGTAGACGTGCATGGGTAGACGTGCATGGGTAGAAGAGCATGGTTAGATGTGCATGGGTAGACGTGCATGGGTAGAAGTGCATGGGTAGAAGAGCATGGGTAGAAGTGCATGGGTAGAACTGCATGGGTAGAAGTGCATGGGTAGAAGTGCATGGGTAGAAGTGCATGGGTAGACGTGCATGGGTAGAAGAGCATGGGTAGACGTGCATGGGTAGACGTGCATGGGTAGACGTGCATGGGTAGACGTGCATGGGTAGAAGTGCATGGGTAGAAGTGCATGGGTAGAAGAGCATGGGTAGAATTGCATGGGTAGACGTGCATGGGTAGAAGTGCATGGGTAGAAGTGCATGGGTAGAAGTGCATGGGTAAAAGTGCATGGGTAAAAGTGCATGGGTAGAAAAGCATGGGTAGACGAGCATGGGTAGAAGTGCATGGGTAGACGTACATGGGTAGAAGTGCATGGGTAGAAGTGCATGGGTAGAAGTGCATGGGTAGACGTGCATGGGTAGACGTGCATGGGTAGAAGTGCATGGGTAGAAGAGCATGGGTAGACGTGCATGGGTAGACGTGCATGGGTAGAAGTGCATGGGTAGACGTGCATGGGTAGACGTGCAGGGGTAGAAGTGCATGGGTAGAAGAGCATGGTAGACGTGCATGGGTAGACGTGCATGGGTAGAAGTGCATGGGTAGACGTGCATGGGTAGACGTGCATGGGTAGAAGTGCATGGGCAGACGTGCTTGGGTAGAAATGCATGGGTAGAAGTTCATGGTTAGACGTGCATTGGTAGAAGTGCATGGGTAGACATGCATGGATAGAAATGCATGGTTAGAAGTGCATGGGTAGACGTGCATGGGTAGACGTGCATGGGTAGAAGTGCATGGGTAGACGTGCATGGGTAGAAATGCATGTGTAGAAGTGCATGGGTAGACGTGCATGGGTAGACGTGCATGGGTAGAAGTGCATGGGTAGACGTGCATGGGTAGAAATGCATGGGTAGAAGTGCATGGGTAGACATGCATGGGTAGAAGAGCATGGGTAGAAGTGCATGGGTAGAAGTGCATGGGTAGACGTGCATGGGTAGACGTGCATGGGTAGAAGTGCATATGTAGACGTGCATGGGTAGAAATGCATGGGTAGAAGTGCATGGGTAGACGTGCATGGTTAGAATAGCATGGGTAGACGTGCATGGGTAGAAGTGCATGGGTAGAAGTGCATGGGTAGAAGTGCATGGGTAGAAGTGCATGGGTAGAAGTGCATGGGTAGACGTGCATGGGTAGAAGTGCATGGGTAGAAGAGCATGGGTAGACTTGCATGGGTAGATGTGCATGGGTAGACGTGCATGGGTAAACGTGCATGGGTAGAAGTGCATGGGTAGACGTGCATGGGTAGAAATGCATGGGTAGAAGTGCATGGGTAGAGGTGCATTGGTAGAGGTGCATGGGTAGAAGTGCATGGTTAGAAGTGCATGGGTAGACGTGCATGGGTAGAAGTGCATGGGTAGAATTGCATGGGTAGAAGTGCATGGGTAGAAGTGCATGGGTAGAAGTGCATGGGCGATGCATTGATATACTGTTCACCATGAAAATATTTGTTGCACACCTCACTAAAATTCAGAACTTTTAATAGTCCCTCTTTTCTGCTGCAGACGGTGAAAGCAAGACATCCAGTGCAAAATGTCTGCAAGAAAACTAATCACCAGACATACTAGAACTGATAAGCTGTAAGGTTCATTTAATAATGGTCTAGCAATTCAGCCACTCAAAACCATCCAAGCATCATCTTTTCAAACCGTCTTATTTTGAGATTCTCAACCAAATATTGACGAAATTCGGCACCCTTACCCACCCAACGGCTAACACTGACCTCCGACACATATCATTCTACCACCATATACCAAAGTTCAGAAGAGTTTGGTTCGGAGAAAGTGAATTCAAATACATGAAAGACATAACCTCTGAAGTATTAATCATACTGACAGCTCTGGAAAGGCTGAGCATGTTCCTAGGCAAATTAAATTATTTATCACTTATCCAAAGGTTTATATTGGTTATCCAGAAAAAATTTCATGTAAGCATTTAAATTCTAAAACAGGCCAATGTAAGCTTGATTGAGCCAGATGAGACTTAAATTAAAGTAACCCAAGCTTGTACAATACAACCGTTGTTTGCACCCGATTCTATTCTGACCTATTTCTATTTGTGAGTCAAAGCTCCAGCAGATGAAATGGATAAAGGACGAATTAATGGTTTTCAGATTGTGGCTAATTGACACGGGGCGTATTCGATTTCAGAATATTTTCCTTAATGTAAAATCATACAAACGCTCATTTAGTTTTATTCAGGAATAAAACAAAAGATGCAGAAATGCTTTTTAGAATAAAATATTTTCAGAAAGTATTTAAGTGATACTAGAAGGAGGATGTGATGTGATGTGATGTGATTATGATTTTTAACGTAGCTTTAACAATTTTCAGTCATATCGCTACGATCTCTGCAGTGTGGCAGTTTATAGTGATGCCTCGCACTGGGGCATCATACCGCAGAGATGCAGCATGATGTCCCACCCAGACACATTATCCTGACACCAAGTCAACCAATCCTAACACTAACCTCTTAATGGGAAGCTTCAAGCGAGGCAGCTGTTAGTAAATTTTTGTAAGTCTTCTGTATGACTCGACCGGGAATCGATCCCACGACCTCCCGCAAACCGAGGCGAACGCTCTAACCACTAGGCCACCGGAGCGGTTTTAGAAAGAGCAAAAGTGGAGGACAGAAACTGATACTTCACCGACAGTGGAGAGAAGCAAACTGGAAGACACTAAGTAATACTTAAATGCTACTTGAAAGAAGCAAAGTGGAAGATTTTAATGAGTAAACTTGAGTAAAGGATTATGGAAGACAATCAAATATACTTAATTATACTGGATGCAAGCAAAGTAGAAAACACTGAATGACGCGTAGGTGATACTGGAGAGGGTAAAAGCGGAAAACACAATGTGATACTTCACTGAGTTTGAAGAGAGGCAAAGTGGAAGATACTAAATGACACTTAAGTGATGCTGGAGGAATTCAAAGTGGAAGACAATAAAAGCCGAGATGAGTAACAGCTTTAGGTTTGCTTGACTCATAAATATTTATGTATTGTTTAGGATTAATTGAATAAAGCGCGTCATTTACAAAATGTCATACCTTTCTGGAATATATATATATATATATATATATATATATATATATATATATATATATATATATATATATATATATATATATATATATATATATATATATATATATATATATATATATATATATATAATGACCTAATTATGTATTCTTATTAACGTATCCTTACATTAAAAATTTGCAGCATGATTTCTGTTTCTAATTTTGTGGTATTTGTTTTTAATTTTTGTAATCATTTCATTATATATGGTTTGTTTTTCATATTCTTTTTTAAGCGTTGTCAAATGTTGTAAAGCGCTTAGAGCTTATAAAGATTAGGAGCTATATAAAGTCCTCGTTATTATATATATATATATATATATATATATATATATATATATATATATATATATATATATATATATATATATATCCATCGTTAGACATTAGAATATATACTAATGAAGTAAATTTACTTTTCGTATTAGCTCTAGATGCTTATTTTGAAATAGAGAATTACTTAGAATATGTCTTAATCAAAGTTATCGGTATGAAATTGCAAAAATTGGCCGTGGGCTTTACTAAAACACTGTATTAGCAAGAGTTGTGAACGTCAGTTAGACTAAGAATACTTAAATCTAATGCAAAAAACTGCACAACTTTTATACATTTCATAATAATATGGCAGCCTTCAAAGCCAGCATAATTATGTTTAGTGGTATAAAGTGGCAGTACTAACAAAGAAATCTTCATCGTGCGGAGCTCTTTGTTCATTGAAACTTCTGAATTGTCTTTGTGCTTGTGCAGTATATGTTCATTAAACAAGATGCTAAACAATTTCTGACATAAATATATATTGATGGAACTGTCAAGATCAAGAGTAAAGCAAACATTTCTGTTCATAACACACAATGCAAAATAATTCCTATCATAAAAGTATATTTCAATGGAACTGACAAAATCCAGTCCAAAGCAACTATTTCCTTTTATAATACAAGATGCTAAATAAGTCCTGTCATAAAAAGTATGTTTCGATGGAACTGTTTAGATCAAGTATAAAGTAACCATTCCTTTTCATTCAAAATAATTCCTATCATGAAACTATATTTCAATGGAACTGACAAAATCCATTCCAAAGCAACTATTTCCTTTTATAATACAAGATGCTAAATAAGTCCTGTCATAAAAAGTATGTTTCGATGGAACTGTTTAGATCAAGTATAAAGTAACCATTCCTTTTCATTCGAGGTCTCCTATAATTCGTGTTTAGTAAACGTCTCTGTGATGAAATCTTTATATCAAGCAGATGCATTGATCTTTATCATTTTGCTCATAAGCTTCTGATTAAAGAAATGATAATAAGCAAACCTCAAGTTTCTTCCACATTGACAAATAACATGAAGGCAACTACTTTTAACAAAGACAGTTATGCATGGTCTTTGAACTGCAAGGTGCATCGACCTTAGACAGCACTGGTTCTGACAAGGATGCAATCGGGGGAGTTTTGTTAGATTGTGGAAGTCATTGTCATGCATCATTTAAATCACACATTTAGAATGAATTATGTCAAAAGAGTCATTATTTCACACGTGTAATCCTGCTTTGATCAAATGGATCGGAAAATTGTACATTTGGCGTATCCGGAGTGTACTTTTACGTGGAGGTTTGTAATTTATACATTAAGGTTTGTACTTTATACATGGAGGATTGTAATTTATACATTGAAGTTTGTACGCATTTAGCTAATCCATTCCTTTAAAAGGCCGAACCAAGCATCAGTAACAAATGCACTAATTTCACGTCACACAAAAGGGTGATAAAAATATATGCAACAGGAGACGCCAGGAGAGGATAGATAAATGTCACTTGTGATAGACACGGACATATATATTGTAACACACACAGATATATATATATATATATATATATATATATATATATATATATATATATATATATATATATATATATATATATAAATTCACATGTATCGGATTATATTTAGAATAAACATGGCTTTATTTTAATGTACGAAAATATTTAGACAGAATGTTCACTATATTAATATTTCTATTTATATCTGGGAGTCATTCTGTCATTCAATAACTTCACACAATTGATTTACCATATCGTATCTTGGAGAGCAGGTATTTCTACATCAACACTAGTCTGCTATCGTTTGCTGAACAGTCATTCCAGATTTTAAATGGGACTCATCTTTAAATGCAAGAAAACTTAAGCTCACAAAAAGGTGTATTTAAATATAATGCTAAGACGGTTTCTGATGAATGCATATATGGGAATCAACACAATCCTCTTAAGCTTGAACACTTGAAACATCCTTCGAGTCCAAATTTGACACTATGCATCAAATCTTTAAATTTTTTTACGGACATTAATCGTGCTAATTGAAAACATCATATTTGTTTAGAATCAACCCCTAATGAAAGATATACGGCAAGAATGTTAACTTCACTGAAAAAATTAGGGCCGTCAGAAACAGTACCACATGTGTACCTCTGTGTTTCGGTTCACAGCCAGGTTTGGTTATTACGGATGTTAGGTAATTAAGTCAGGTATCGTTTTGAGTAATAAAACTGTCAGGTAATGATGCCATTCTTCACGTACATGAAAATGAAGATTTATTTTGGTGCAGCAAGACTGAATTAAATGGCGGGAACAACTTGTCATACTAAAATGAACGCTCGTACATATAGCAATCTTTCTTAAAACTTCATTTAGCATTATCTTACTTCAGAATGTGAATAGAAAAAAAAATTGATAATTTTTCTTGCTTTTGCTTTCATAAAAGTTGTTCTGCCCTTCATAAGCAAACATGTGAATACAAAATTAAAAAGAGGAGGAAAAACCAATCCAATAACAATAAAAATATCTTTTGACTCGAAATCGGACTTGACACGGTACACCTGTAGCAATGTCGATCAGTGCTGAAATCTGTTTTTGCAACACCAACTGAATCAGATATAACATTATTTATACGATATTTTTTGCAGCCTTATTGCTCTTTTTCCTTGCTTTTTATTGCCAAATATAAATCTTTGTTTACACCTTCAATGGGCAAGCTAGTTACTGCTAAACTAAACACGGTGACATTATCTGCTAATAGCGAATCAATATTCCTAGCTGATTTTGAACACTAGCTTAATAGACTGCCTATGATATCAGTAATGATGATGCTTCCGTTTTAGTTAAACAAACTGTTGTAAACATGTTTATATTCATTTCTTGTATAACTTTCAACGAATAAAATACATTTTTCTTCTACTACACCAGTACTTGGTTCCCCTACTCCACGCCCTATAGTCATTTACCAAATTTGTTGTGGTTAGATCAAAATGTTCTGCTTTTTTACCTGTTGCTGAAATATTTGTAGAAACTGTCACACCTTCCCTTTGAACAGTTGTTTTAACATTTCTCCCAGTGGTAACAATTATGTAACTTTCATATTTATGTTGTTGATATTTACGTTGTTGATATTTTCTCCAAAGAAATTTCAAAATATGTTTAAATTTCCGCATTTGTGCTCTTTTACTAGCCGTGTATTTTGTAGAAGTTCGTGTCATTTAGCTATCTTAGTTGTACCTATTTCTTCCATGATATCCTCTAACTGTCATACATTTTAACGTCTTGTTTCATGTGATCTAATTTTTATTTGACTACGTCAACATCAATCACACACAACCTCTTAATTCTTTTTCTTCTTTTGGAGTCAATATTCTAACATGTGGAAGTTCTGTGCTGCTAATTTGTTACGATGTAATCATCTGTTATAGTCCATGTTTCTGTTTGTTGCTGGTCATATGGTCAATTCGTATGAATTACTTGCATGCACATTTCCTCTGATGGATTTTTATGCGTGATGGTGGCTGTTGGTTGTAGTGGCTGTTTGCGTTGTGTTTCTGGAAAGGAAGGAACCATTACATTATCTTCATATACAAGGTTAACAGATGCTAGCCATTTTCGGTTTACAGTTTTAAAACATTCATTACATAATTTATTACAGAACTAGAACCCCCACCAGAGGTAGATTGCACTGAGCTAATATTTAATAACACCTTTCCTCCAACTCCAGTAATACGTAGATTTGGTGGTCCAGTTCTTCCTTTGGACGCATTATAAATGTATGTAATTTGAGGATATTTATTGATGAATTAGTCACTAATATTTAATTGTTATCTCTGCTAAATGTTCGTGATGTCTCAATATGATTGCAATTTGTAGGTATAGATTGCTGAGGAGTCCAAGATACTAGTAAAAGGATTTTCAATTGTTGCCTAATGAGTCTGTTCTTCATCTTCATTGCAATCAAAATATCTTTCATCAGCTACCTCCATTTCACCCTATTTCAATGAAACAAAACAACTTTAATTTGCATTGTCTCAGATACTAAAAGAAATGAGAGATGCAAAATGAGGAATAATATGAACTGGAGTTAAAACCTAATATTGCAAATAGGACATACAAGAAACAAGCTAGTAAACCTACTGCCAACTAGTTCAAAAAGTCCAGGGAGGATAACTGAAGAAAACGTGCTGTTGCTTTTTATTAATTTCTAAATAAAATATTTGAAAAAATATATATAATTTATTGTCGATATGGTAATACTTCGAGTAGCCTCTGTGCTGTTTAAATGTTAACCAGACAGAATTAACGACAGAAGAATATTTACAATGGTTCAAATGCCTGTAAACACTTTATTGTGATTTTGCCATTTAGCATGTCATTACCTCCAACTTTATTGAGTAATATCTTGAGATCGTTTAAACACATTAATTGTAAAATGTCAACAGAAGAAAATCAAAAGACAGAAAACGATGCAAAAAGTGAATAAAGGATGATTTATATTCGGTTCGCTTTTACGTTTGGCGAACGGGAGTGTACATATTAGCTAAATTGTTTATACAATGTATAAAGCAGAGTAAAGAATAATTGAAAATCTTATGAATAATAAAGCTAGATTCTGCACTTTTTTTGTATTCTTCGATATTTATTGGCTGGCTTTTTATCCTTTTTTTACATAGTGTTTGACCTGTGAATGCATTATTTTTGGGTTGTTTAGAATTAGATAGATCAAAAGTGTCACAATGTATACAATGACCTATATTGTGATCTGTATCAACAATGATTAATATGGTTTTGTGTAGTTAAGTAACTTGATACATAATTTAATTAAGGGAACATCAAATAGTTTTAATCTAGTGTTTGATTCAATGCTTTAATTCAATGCCATTAAAATTTGATATATGAAATAAAAAGATATTATATCGGTTGTTGTTACCATGGTATGTGTTTCAAAAGCATTTATATTTATCTTTTGTTGTACGTTCACAGATAAGGCTAGCAAATAATGGTTGTCGCTGAGTTTGCCATGCATTCCATTTATTTTGTTCTATTTTAATAAACATTAAATATTTGTATTTACCTCTGTTATCTTACGATTGTAACACTAGTTTAATTACCTGTGAGATTTGGTTGAAATATTGCGATGAGCAGTTATCTACTAATCTATAATCATATCTATGTTAACTGTTAATATTTCTGCAAATTAATGGAAATTTGGTCAATGCAAACTAACTAAATGCCTATGTTTGAAAACTCACCAGAAAAGGTAACCTCAACATTGAAAAATAAAATGCATCCATGTAGAGTTAAAGTTGCTAAGCAACGTGTACAATGATGACAATAATTTCACAAAGCCAAAAAAGAGAGAGAATAATCCAAGCTCAAGAAGAAACTGAGAAGAACAAGCTGGTACAAGTATATCTTGATTGCCTTGATTAGTGGTGTTTTTGATAGATTAAAATTAGGTATTCATTTGATGCATTCCAAGAGCTCTAGTTTCAATATATTGTTATATCTGATAGATTTTCTAAAAAGAAAACAGTTAAGAAACTGGCAAATCCATTTCCCGGAATTCTGTAATAATGACAAAGCGGCATTAAATCGGCTCTCACAGTCAGTTACGTTATCCTTTTGATGAAAATGGTTAAACGAACATAACTGGTTCAATTTATAAAATTGATTTTACCTTTTCATGAGCCAGTTTACAATTGATTATCTAATGACACAATAATTAAGTAAATGAATGAAAGATATTAGACCTAAGGATAATAATATTAAATTTAACGAAATTTGCAGACAGTTGAAGAATGGAGAAATGTAAAGGTAGATTCATTAGGCAGTGACATGGAGAAAATAAGAAAATCTGTTAAAGATTTTAGTAATTTATAAGCATTGTTATATCAATCAAAAATACATAAACATTTAAAAAGATTAACTCGATCAAGATCTTACTAACTAAATGAGCTACACAGTTCTGTAATACAACTTGAAGATAACATAAGAAGAATGATTTCACATGAACATCAAAAACGATAGATGGCAATGAAAAGCAAAAGAAAATTGTAGGTGACGTTATACTTATTGAAATAACTAATTTAATCGACTAAGAATATAAATGATCAGACTACAAAAACTCTTGCAGATGAACGTACTGGTGTAATAGAATAAAACAGCAAAATCATGAACATAAAAAGATAATAATCAAGAAATGTTCAAAATATTTTATTGGTGTGAGGAAGTGTTGACAAATTAGATATAAGGATGACACAATGAGAAAACAATTTTAATGATGTAGAACAAGCGTTTGTAATTCAAATAGACACATTTAAAGCTGAAGTAGATGCAAAAATAGAATTCCGCATTTAGTGGAAGGATTAAATCATTTAAATTAAAAATGGAAGAAGGCATATAAATATTCAAAACTGAATTAAACACAGGAATGGTTGTAAAGTGTAAAGCGTATTTACATAACGTTACAGTTTAAGAGATTGAAACCATGTTATACAAATGAAAAAGAAATACCTAGATTTATAGTGCTTTATAAATTTGTATCAGCTGAATTCATACGCATTAAAAATTATTTTTATTTGTATATCGAAGGTGTGCAGGAAGCAAGGATATAAATATGATTTTGAGTTTTCTCTATCATGAATGGCTGAATGGATGTTAAATTCCATACAGATTCCATACAGCAATTTGCCATTCAAACGAAGCAAAAATCAAATGCGTATACAATTATTTTTTAATAAATCTAAACATTTTATCTGTTTGATGCTCTACATATTATATTGGATTGTAGGTACGCAAAATATTTTGCTTGCTCGTTGTCGCTTAAAAAATTTATGCTGATCATATATATCTAGATCTAGAACAATTACAGAGTAAAAGAATCGCATGTTATATTACCTGATAAAAAGATAAATGCAATTTTGGATTAATAAAAATCCTACTACTGACCAAGTAGCATACATAATAAAGACCGGTGGAGGAAACTTTTTTACCGTCAGAGAAAAAGGCAGAAGCAATATCAGTTTAAGGCGCAATTGCTAACGGTAGGACTTTAGTTATTCACACCATATTTAGCTGGTGTAATATATGCTAGTGCCTATGTAGGCTGGAAATATCTTTAAAATTTGCAACTAATAAATGGAGATATCAAGGAATGGAAAATACGTAACTTCTAATAAACAAGAAGAAACATCACAAGAGTGTTAAACATTGTAATCCAACACATTATTGTGTTAGACACAATCCAGGTAGCATTAAAGCTAAACAATTGTTTAAATTAGTGGTTAGGTTATGACCCAGTGTTACGATTGTAACTGAAATAGTTTTCATATCGTTCTATGCAACTGTTAAAAACGATGACACTTATTTTAGGAAGTAAGTCAATAACAGTTTCGTCCCGTATATTTTTTAGCTGGATGACTGTAATTGCATAACCTGATCGAGAAAAAAGATTAAAAGAAAATATCACAAGCAAAGAATAAATCAATTCACTCGAAAAATCTAATAAGGCTACTGCAAACAAAGCGATATATTAATGAAATAATTAGGAATATTGCAGATGCGGTGAAAAAGGATAACATGACAGAACTGAACCACGAGTACAATTTTAACATTTCACAGATCACTATTACAGAAAGGATTACATGCTGGTGTGAAAGTTCTAAACAAGTTAAGAAAATTAACGAATGAATATTTGATTTTATGTTAACGTTTTAGTTATGTGCTAACATTGTGCAGATCAGACACAGTGAACAAAGCATCGACTACCTCTTACACGATATATATTTCTACATATGATTTAATCAACTCTATAAAACCATGCAAGAACCGTTGTAAATTAAACCACAAACAAGTCATACGGTAGAAATATTTTGAACGAGACTACAAAAGAAAAAAAATAATTTTGATACTTCTGTTGTAGTATTTGTCACAAGCAACACAATTCTGATACCCACATATAGCTTTTTTCTGGCATTTAAATAATGCGTCTGACAGGACTTCATAATATAATATATGTGGTATTACAAATTGCAGAAAACCAACGTTTGCATTGGATTTGATCAAAATGGAATATAAGGAGCTTACTTGACTGTATTGTCAATCATCTGTCTGACATGGAAGTGTAACAAGACCTACGGTTTTCAATGACTACGGTATAATTGTGTTATATCTGGTTGATAAATTAGACAAATAATTAGTATTATTCATGTGTGTGCTTACATGGTTAGAATTATTCACCTGTGTTCACCGGGCAACTAATTCTTTGTCTCTTATGTGGGTATTAAAGATGCACAAAGTTAACATTCAATGGTAGTCATTACGGAATATCTTACCGAATGATAGTACATAAAAATAAATCTGTCGTAACATACCTGCAGTACAATTTTAGAATTCTTATGGTCCTTTTACTAAAAAAAAATAATAATATGTGGAATTACTATAGTATTGAAAATGATGTGATAATTGTATTTATGTGAAAATATATGGCTAAATATTATAAAGAAAGCAAAAGAAACAAGCGTGTAATGAAATCGGCATATTCGTCTGGTAGGCTGAAAATAACCAGAATAAGTGTGCGTCTATTACCTACCAAAACACATTTAGTGTATTGACAAATGAAGTCAAGTCTATCAAACATAATAATGTATATATCATGAACATAGGTTAAATTAACTTAATCATTTGTAGATTTGCAGTTATGATAACCATATACATCTCTAATTTTATATTATTTTTATCATACATTTATTAACGCCCTTATTAATGCCCGTACCATGCATCTGTAAGCCGGAAATCGACTTGGTCAGCAATTTTTATTGCGTCCTACGGAACCTTTAGGCTGGGGGTTTTAATGTGCCATTTTTAATTTTGTTGCGTCAGGGACGCACATTTGTGCGTATTTGGAAGCCCTGCACATAATCACATTTTTCTAACACCAGGCCAACCAGTCCTAACACTAACCTCTTAATGCTGAGTGCCAAGCGAGGCAGCTGTTTTTAGAATTTTTGGTGTGACTCAGCTGGGGTTCAAACCGGCTCCCGCAATCGAAGCGGACGTTTTAACCACTAAGCCACTGGAGCGGTCATATCTTTTTTGTCATACAGAGATGATTTCTACTCATACAATATTTTAAAATATAATATTCTGGTGTGTACACGGCAGGGTAACGTAACATTTCTTGTCTAATTTTAAAAAAAGAAATTATTTTATAAAATTAGTATGATAGCATTTGCAAAAATATATTTATATTTATTAGAACCTCACATTCTCACTAATTTTCTGTTTAGTCGTTCCATAGGTATCAAATGTCATTTAACCAAATAATTAGATATATACTTTCGACATGTTTTCAGGGTCACTGACTATAACTAGAGACAAGATAATTGACTCCGATACGTGCTGTTATATCTGTCTAAATGAAGTTAGGTGATACATCTAGTCACTCTCTGCTTCATTTGGAATGAAATACTTACATGTTCCGGTTTTCAAAGTTCTATTAAACATTCTCTTTGTGTGAGTAAGTGGAAAATATTCGATATTTTCACATTTCCAAAACATCTTTAATATTAGATCGTAAAAAGCAAGATAAATTCATTAAAGCTTCAATGAACATGAACGTGAAATTATTAGATTCTCACAAATGGGCAAAACGAACAAGTTTTAAGACCAAGCAAATATTAAACACTTTGCAGCGAGACAGTATTCGTCAATTTTCAACAAAATAATATCAATATCTTTTTTGTAGTTGTCTTCATTTTACAGCTTTAAACATTTGACTTTTGCCAAATCTTTCAATACTGAGTCGACGAAAATGAAACGTTAATAATTCACACAAAAAATATAAGTGAAATTTTTAATGGAAATTTAAATCAGGAAAACTCTTTAGTAAACTCATTGGTAGATAGCGTAATTTTTTCTCATTGTTTTTATCCTATTAAGACGAATTTATCTGGCATTAAACATTACTTTGATGAATTTATTCCGTTAGATTGAAACGCATAAACCTCTTCCATAAATTACCGTTTTACAATTCACAAATGGAGTGCACCTGCAAGCTTGAATAATAAGACTGAATATAGATCACACTTAAAATTCCATTCATAAATAACTGCCTTTTTAAAAGTGGGAATATCGCTCATATGTATTGTTTATTTTTTTTTTATAGCAAAATGAGTTTTCGTAGCTAGAATGGCCTAGAGGCAATACACACAGAACACGAATATAAGTGATAACGGTTTGTGAACAATTCTAAATAGTTCACTTCCTTCATAATGCCAAGTATATAGACTTCCCTCTCTTATAATGATTCAATGTTTTATCTTGGCGAGGAACTAAACACTTAGCCGATATACGATTTCGCAACTGACAAGTTTGTGTTATTGAACTATAGCCTAATTCTTTCAAAACTGAAACAGTGAATAATGATTTGGATGAATATGTAAATAGATCGGAAGTAGTAAATGATGAAGTTACTCGAAGTCACAAAGTCATAACTAAACTTTTTTTAAAAAAAGCAGCGGATACAATACATCATTCTCAACGAAGACGGAGAAACATCACCATATCAAAAGTTATCACGAAGGAATGGATGAGAAAGAATTTCATAAAGAGGGTAGAATAAAACAAACAACTAGTGTGAATAATGGATGTTTATTAATTATTGGATTACTGTACATGAACTAACATAAAAACAACAATTGTGAATAAAGGTCATTTAATAAATATTGGATCACTGTACATGTACTAACATAAACAACTAGTGTGAATACTGGATTGCTATAATGGACTGCAGTTTCAAAAATATGACTTTATCGTTTTAGTTTTAAGCAGATATGAACAAACTATTCTTGTCACTGTTGGTAACTTGTCACAAATCTTCATGCCTTAGATAAAATAAACATTTACTAACTTGATTTGCTTACGTACTAATCGTTACGTGTACTAACTGCAACAATTTTTGTCTTGAGGGTCAGCCTCAGTAACAGCAATACTATGTTTTTGTGTGCTAGTACGAAGCACGCAAGCATTCGTCTTCACTCAGATGTCTACACCGTAATGGATATAATACCCGTCTCTACTCACTTATAAGTCTAATCGAACAGGAAAAAAATCCTGATCTGCCATAGTGTAATGCGTCTACAAACCAGGGTGCATGTTGTTGGTTCTACTGATTACTCTTATCATACGGCACAGACCAGAACGTCTGGAGCATCATGTGACTGCATATCAGGGTATGTGAAGTTTGCAGTTGGCTCGACTTATAAGAGAATAAGGTCGGTATTTAGGTGATGGCGACTGGAAAATGTAAAAAATATTTGATGATTGCAATATCCTACGATTCTTCAACGGGGAGAGTTTTGTAGTTTTATTTTTATGGTAGTGGCGAGCCTATGTATATTTTGGCAGATTCTTCTTGGGTGGTTGGTAGGGTATTGTCTGTAAAAGCATTTTGGTGGCATGTCATATGTTTTTAGTCTTAAAAAAATCATCTGTATTATAATGATAAATGAATACGCATGTAATCATTTTTACGGCAGTAGACCCTTACTTCAAAACTCTAAAACAGTAATGAACTTTTAGTTATTATTCATTAATGCAAGAAGCAAACAGCGAAACAATACACGTATCCATTATTAGTGTTAAATCTATATGGTCTAAATCGTTGGTTCCTAAATTTTTTCGGGTGGCCCTGGGTTTTCCTCAGCGCCCACTACCATATTCCGCAAAAAGCAATTTTCGGCATTAGCGTCCACTCGGTAATCCTACCTCCCCTAGGGGTGGTACCGTCCACTTTGGGAACCACTGGTCTAAATGAATAAAACGCGTTGCACTGTTTCATTGAATCTCTCAAAAATAAAAACCAAAACAAACACCCCCAAAACACACACACCAAAAAAATGTACGGGATAAACTGTGGAGTGAGATATACAAAGTAATTTGAGGCTGATATAAACTTTGAAATTGAATTTACATCAAGTTACCTACAATTACCAGAGTAGTTATGATGATATTTGTACACTTTCTATGGCGTTCTTCTCCAGTATTACATTGGACAAACTAAGTTGCCAGGCGGAACACAAAAATATTGTACCCTATCTAATTTTTTATTTTGATTATGTTTTAATTATGATTTTGAAAGCCAATCATTACCACTTCTCCAGGCATAAACGTGAATGTTTACATTATTAAAGAAGAATTACATTTACGTTCAATCAACACGGTTCTTAATTTTGTATTACTTTGTGGTTTGATAATGAAATATTTGTTCAGAGGAGTATGTGTTGGCGTCACAAAGTGACTGTCTAACTTTTTAAATTTCTTAAAAAATGTTAGAAGTGAATGGGGGTACTTTAGCAACAATGGGACATCAATGTTAAGTTTGGTCGTTTTTGACTTTGGCGACAAGGGAATTTTAACTAGAATGTATAGCGGCAATGTATTGGGAATGTCTAACGACAAAGGGAACTTAACATGGGCGACGTCACTGCTTACTGGCAACAAATGTTGCAAATGGCTGACCTCAAAGAGTGTGGCAAGAAGCTTATCTGAAAAACGCTACTCTAGGGGCAATAGAGACATAGAGAAGTGGTTAAATACAGGGTTAGAAACAGATTTATAAATATTAGGATATCAATTTTTAAAAAAAATAATAACATCTAAGTTGTGTTAGTCTATGTTGAAATTACTAGTTATTGACATAAAATTCTGCTAACATTAACTTATCCGTCACATTCTTGTATATTTTCATTAGATTTCCCGAGTGACAAATTTGGTAGATAGGATCATAAGATGGCCCCAGATCAAAAATTCATAGCGCGAATGGAACAATAAACGATTTGCCTGTAGTGCTCGCTTTTCTTACAACTGTCACAAATTTATTCAGCAAATTCGTAAACTGTCTGGTTTAAAAGTTCATGGCATGAATGGCCTCACTTGCAACAAAATTTCAAGTTTGTAAGCAACATACGACTTAAGAGGTCATTCGCTTAAGAGACAACCATTTAACATAGACCTCTCTGGTTTTGGACAAGGGCGCACGCGAGTCAGAAATTGTACACGAAATCTCGGGATATATAAAACCGATCCTTATGTGAATCTTAACCTTGTCAGGTCCAGATCAGATAGAGTCTGTATTTTACAGGTAAGAATTTTCTGTTTTGTTACTCACCCTTAAAGTTAAAGATTTCTGTAGTAACTAGTAGTTGCAATATTCTTGTGAGTTCTCTTTTTAATTTACTATTATAATGTAGCGGAATATGGTATTGTTTTTAAGAGTTGATATTTATTTGTATTTGTATCAATTTACTACTAGCTTCATGCTAAAATTTAGTTGCGAATAAAAATATTCTTTAGATAATAAAGTATAATGTTCAATGATCTTTTCCAGGTCGTTATTCTAAATTGAATGGAATAAAATACATTTCTTTAAAATGTTTATGGCATAAATCGCAACTATAGAATTTTAGGCTCTCTGAATACCAGCAGTATTAAATCACTTGTATGGTATTCTAAAATGCAGAAAACTATACAAGCATACGAAGTGGTAGGTCATATGAAAATTATTTAATATATATATATATATATATATATATATATATATATATATATATATATATATATATATATATATATATATATATATATATATATATATATATATATATATATATATATATATATTGTAATATGTATTGTATGTATTTTTCAATATAAAGGTTTTTATAAGTCGTATCTTTAGAATGTAATTTATATATCAATAAAACTTATCATTTCCAGATCAAGAGTGTTTATATTTTACAGAGATCTCCGCTACCTCTCGTTACCAGAGCTTTCCCCACAAAAAGATGTAGTCGTATCTACACCATTATAAGATGACATCTTATCTTTAAGGGGGCCGAACTTTCTTTTCTCTTCCTCTCTGAATTCTGATCAAGGTTCAAGGCATCTCTTAAAATAGCGATAAATTCCTTCTCATAGCAAGAAATGAGAAGAAGATTATGTTAGAAAACAACAACTAAACAACAAGCAATTTTCTTACATAAAAAAACATTAATATACCGTATAAAAAAATCGGCTAAAACAACTTTAGTCAAGAGAGAATATATAATTTTTCTAAGCAATGGTGTGTGTGTGTGATTGAGATTTTTAACATAGCTTTAAAATTTTTAAGTCATATCGCTACGATGTCTGCAGTGCGACAGTTTATAGTGATGTCTAGAACTGGGGCATCATATCTTAGACATGTAGCATGATATCCCACCCAGTCACATTATCCTGCATGATGTCCCATCCAATCATATTATCCTGACAACAGGCCAACCAGTCCTAACACTAACCTCTTAATGCTGAGCACCAAGTAAGGCAGCTGTTGTTAGTACCATTTTTTAAAGGCTTTGGTATGACTCAGTCGGGGTTCAAACCCGCGTCCACCCCTTTGCCACTTTTAGCAATTTGAATCCACACTTGTTTTTATGGGATGTTCCTATGCCAGAATTATGTGATCCACCTGTGCAATTGTATCAAATAGACCTGACTTGTGAATTTTGAAAAAGATGTTATGTTGAAATTTTGTGTATTTATCGTATTTTTAAAATATAAATTATGCCACTCTGCCTGATGTATGCCATCATGTTAAATACTATAGGCATATCAGATTAGTCACGTTTTGCACTGATTACTTCTGCGACTGCTTATGGCCTTAGGCTGGGCCACAGTCCCTTTAAGAGGGCAGTTGGCCACGGTCTGGGCCTTTCAGCAAGTTTAACCCTTCCTCTTCCACTTGGCTCCGGTCTGGGCCTTACAGCAAGTTTGATCCTTCGCCTTTTCATTCTTCTCCTTTTCCTTTCTTATCCTTTTCCTTCTTCTCCTCCTACTTTTTCTTCTTTTCCTCCTTCTCATCCTCCTCCTCCTCCTTGCTTTAGAATCAGAGCGTGGTCTGGTTTATTCTGTACAGTCAAAACCTTTAACCCTGCCCCTAATTTTGTATGTATGCTGCTAGTGTACGACGACTTCGTGAAAGGTAGTAGGAGGCTGAGTCTGCAAAGATTGCTCCCGCTGTTGCTGCATATTACCCCCCTCTACTACTCGTCAGCCGTTGTCTCACTTCTTTTTCTTTATTCTCCCAAATTAAAGAGCCAATCTCCAAAAATAGAATACTAAGAGACCAAAGCCAGACTGGAAATTAACATCCCTACGATTTATTTTGGGTACGAAAGCTATAACTCATCTCATGGTGAGGGATAGAAAAAAAGTCACAAAGCATGTATAGCGATAAAAACTTTTTTAAAAAAAAAACAAAAAACAACCCATTAACAGACAATTCTTTTTTCATAACAGTTTTATTTAACCAATAATTAATCAGCACATAATAAAACAAATCACATGATATCAAATAACCAGTTTTTGGCAACGTTGTGAAATCAAGTTAGACATCCACTGATGAAGGTCATTTGGCCATTAAAGTACGCTACGTTTTTTACCTAAAGACAAGAGATATCCATAGTGGTCACAAAATAATCTGTCTACTTTTTCATAGTTGATAGAAGAATCACTATAAAAATAAGGCACTAAATGTTCTAAGTGATATCCATGACTGATGAAGAAAATACACACAATATTTCCCAGACAACATGGAATCTGTGCCTTGTAATTTGACATTATTGAAGCGAGTCTTCTGGGCCTTTCTTCTCAAAGTCGATGATGACTTCTAAAGGGGGTAATCCATACGAATCAAAATACTCCACACAGGCATCGTGTGGAATGTAGACGGCTACCCAGTGGATTGCTTGAAGATGACTGTCGTCCGAGTTGACGACCTAAGCTTTCTTTGCCTCTCTGGGTCAAGACAGATTCGATGCGATGGATTTTCAGAGCAGTCATTGGAAGAGAGGAATCATTACGCAAGTCTTTATACCCCTGATGCAACACTGATTCTTCCGAGATGAGATCCCAAGTGTCATCCAGTTACTCGTCCAATTTTTCTTCTTGACTCATCATCAGACATTTATCGTGTTGAATTTGACTGGGATGATCATTTTGACATCTAGGATTTTGATCGAGGGATCCGTTGAGGACTGTATTGCTAATGATATCAGTGATTAAACGTTCGAGTAACTGTCCTTGGAACAGAATTGGGTCAGAGTTAAGTGACAATGGTGAAAGTTTCACTTTCACGCGTCCTATCGGACACTTAGCGGTCGCTCTGCTCAAAGTGTGAATAATGCCATTTCCCACTTTAGGTAACACGTCCACAAGTCGCACGTAGAGTATGGCTTCTTCGATGATTGTTTTATAATTGGCACCTTCAGCCATCAAATGGAAAACGGTACTTACGGGATTCAGTCCTAGGTGGACATCCACTCCGTTCAGCAAATACTTTTCTTGTAACCATACATCCAAATGCAAACGATCAATCATTTCTATACTACGCCCATGCAGAATTTTCTTTCGAAGGTCGTTAAAGCCCACATCTTTAGGATCATCTGTTCTGGCCTGCTGTGTTAGGTTTCAGAACCACGCAAGCATCCAGATGAGTGTTCTTGGCATCTTTTCCGTACGCCAAGAGATTTTCCAAGTAAGCTTGGTAAGGATAAATATCCATGCTGCTGCTGACTAGTTTGTTTTTCAGGAACAAATTCACTTCGCTAAATAAGGAATAAATGAAAAAGTTGACGGTAGCTACTCTGTCATCGCCTACCGGTTTGGTATCGTCCGTTTAGATCACTAACTTTCAGGTACAAGAAACTAAAATTCAAATTGATATAATCTTCGGGCTGTCCTTAGATTGCAAAGTCGATGGGGACTGAGGTCGTCAAAGAGAAGATCGAATGAAATTCTACCGATTGGGATTCATGTTTCATCACCATAGTATTTGACATGGCAAACAGATCCAGTTCAGGCTCCTAAACAGTCAATGTCAGTGTGACGATGAGCAAGGCGATCGATGTAGATGCAACTGTCCGTGTCAATATACAGCATAGGAGATCCTAATATTTCTAAAGCTTCGTACAATTTTAAACGAGCATGGTCTGTCACGTAGGACGTAATGATAACATTTTCGAATTCGTCAGCCTGTACGAAGTCCAGTTCGTCATCGTAATTGACCAGGATAAAGTCCTTCTGAAGGACGTTCACGTAATTCATGTATTTGGTATTTACGTGACACACACACACACACTAATATATATATATATATATATATATATATATATATATATATATATATATATATATATATATATATATATATAGTTACGTATTGTACGTATTGGCTCGTTCGAAGTAACAAAAGTGAAGACAACAAGCTTTGTAAATTTTAACAAAAATAATTTATTTTCCTAGATAAAATGTAAATATGTTAAACAAGACTTACTGTTTACAGAAATGATCCAAATTGTTTGTTCAAAATAGAAACATATGTAGTGTAAAAAGTTCTAAACACAGTCAAGTTCAATTTTGGTCCAAGATGGCGGATGACCACGTCAGACGAACGCTAACAGAAAATTCCAGAATTTAAACAATAAAGCACAGCTTGTGTTGTTCCATTCCAATTTAGAATGTTTTCGGAAAATGTCTTTGTCCAAATCAGTAATGTTGTTCTCCAGGGAAAGAATCATTCAGAAGAAACGAAGTAAAATTAACTCCTCTAACAAAACATGTTGTTCTATGTAAACATACGAACAGACAACTTCTAGCACAAAAATATCTTTTTTAAGGTAATAGAAGTAGTGTAACTCTATACCTAATAAACTCCAACTGACTTTACGACTCTACGACTGAAGAACGCAGAGAGAGAGAGAGAGAGAGAGAGAGAGAGAGAGAGAGAGAGAGAGAGAGAGAGAGAGAGAGAGAGAGAGAGAGAGAGAGAGAGAGAGAGAGAGAGAGAGAGAAGATGACCAGAAGAAAGTGAGGATAAAGAAGAGTAAAACTCTAAGACAGTGAAGAAGTTCAAAAAAGGGAGAGTCAAAAAGACGAAGAAAAATGAACTTTTTAATGCGATGTGTTATAAAATTGGATTGTAAATTTGTACTAGAGATTATACCAAAAACATAAACAAATGTATCTAGGTTTTCCTTTTGATCATAAAGACCTACACTCAGTAGTCTTATTTCGAGAGAGAAGGATGGCCCTGAAAGTGATCGTTGTTTATTTGTGGTGGTTTTTGTTGGGTTTTTTTGTTGGTTTTTTTTGTCTTTTTAAAAAAAAAAACAATCTTAGGAACGAGAAGTAATGAACTTTAACTGCCTTATCCCTTTGCCACGGCCAAGACTTACTTCTAGACAAGCTTCTATCGATGATTTGGTAGATTTGGTAGAAATCACTGGTGTTGGTATCTCAGGCGTAGTAGGTGTGTGGACGGGGTCTGGACAATTTGTATCGTGAAGTTCTTTTTTTCTTGGATCGAATTAAAGAAGTCTGATAAATTTGTTTCATTCTCGTTACTTCTGCAAAAATTTCTATGAGTACCGTCGCCGTTTGACTTTCACTGTCATCTTCTCTCCTAGACCTTGTTTCTTCTCTGCTTCTTTTTCTTCTTCATGTCGTTTTGTTCTTATTTTTTTCTTCTCGCTGTTGTGGTTGAGTAAAAAAAAAACATTGTTCTGCTTCTTTCTGCTGCTGCAAAAATGTATCCAATTCTTCTTTCTGTCTCTCTGATCCGTGCGATGCCCTCCATGTTAACTCAATAGTGTCAACAAAAAAAACAAACAAAGGCCCCTTTCAGGGCCATTCAATTGCCTAGATAAAATATCTATTCTCTCTTGCCTAAAATTGTTTGTCTATTTTTTGTTCATTAATCTGTGTTTGTGTCATATGTCTCTATCTCCGTATATGTCTCTAACCCTGTCTCTAACCACGTCTCTATGTCTATATCTCTATTGTCCCTAGAATAGTGTGTATCCAGGTCAGCCTCTTGCCACACTGTTCCGCCCGATTAAAGTCAGCCACTTGCAACAGTATTGCCAGTGTCCAGTAGCGTAACGTCACCTCTGTTCAATTCCACTTGTTGCTATACAGGCCAATACATTGCAGTAATGCATTCCCTATGTTAAATTCCCAATGTTAAATTCCCCTTATCGCCAGAGAGCAAAAAACTGAATTTAACAAAGAAGTCTGATACTCATTTGATCACTGCATTGACAAAGAAATCTTCCAGTAGAGATAACTACTGAAAAATGTTTTGGATTTATTTGTTTTGTTTTCTTTTTATAATAGGCACGCTTCCTATTGGAAATGATAGGTATTAGTATAAAATTAACTTTCTTAATATTCATAGAGTTCAAAGATTATTTTTTAAATTCTAAACGCTTTCTTTATCTCCCACCCCCTCCCTACCTACCACCCACCCCCAAAAAAAAGAGAAACAGAATAAATCCCAGTTTCAACAATTCAATGTACATGAATACAGACAGAATAAATCACTACGTAGTTTATGTATCGCATGAACATGCTATCTTTTTAAGCAAGAACTCTTATTTATGTCATTTTCGCAATTGCCTGAATCAAAGGACATATTTATATCTGGAACAAAACTCGAAATTCAAACTTATTTTACATAGGTCTTCTTGAACGTGAAATAGAAACTGTCGATGCAACAATACAAACTTCGTACATTTTCAGTGGGATAATATGGTTTTATTTCTTACATGATCTTAAAATTACACTTGCAAGCATAATGAAGTCTCGATTTTCGGGGTAAGCAGGGACTATGACAGGCAAACATAGGTGTTGATGTCGCATTAACCATAAGAAAGAAATGAAAATGACATTAAAATGAATCCATAGAACGCGTTACGAGATGGTTGTCGTGAGGTTGCAGCGTAGCGAATCGACGTCTGTAAAAACAATATTTGCCTTGGCTTTATCGTTAAGCAATACCCAACATGAAAGAATTTCAATTCATTTATGTCGCTCCTCGCCTGTCTGCGAAAATGTGTATTTCTTCCAGGGATTTTATAGATTGCAGCGATGAAAGGTTCAGTCTTTGCAACAAACTAACGCTTTTGTATCGACAAACGAGTGGCGGAACTAAATAAATGTAGTATGTAATCAAATACACAGCTGTTTAACGACACAACTATGGAAAGGATTCTAAAAGGCATTCGGATTGTATGATTGTATGTTTAACTTTGGAAAAGGACATTCTGTAAACATGTTTGTGTTTAAACTAATGCACCCTAATATGTAGTCTCGTTAGAGAGATAAATCAGAAATATTTTACACTGGCAGAGTACGGGCAGTTATGGTTAAACAAAACACAAATGGGACCATATATTAAATTTTGAAATATTTTGTAACGTGGAAGTAATTTTTACCCTAAATAATATAAAATTACGCATAAAAAACTATATCGTAGTGCTGAAGAACAAATTTAGAGGTTACGACTTTTTCTTTATTTGTTTATCTTCTGTGATTTACAGCGAGCAAAATATTAAATATGTTCATGATAATCCCCTTTTGGGATTTGCTGGTTTAGATTAACATTGGGATTTGTTGGTTTAGATTAACATTGGGATTTGTTGGTTTAGATTAACATTGGGATTTGTTGGTTTAGATTAACATTGGGATTTGTTGGTTTAGATTAACATTGGGATGTGTTGGTTTAGATTAACAGAAACGTTGCACATAGGACATGGCAAGTAGATATTAACAACTAAAAGTCTGAGAAAAGAGCTATCCTCACCCTAGTTCCAACGAAGAATATCGCATTTCTATGACCTAACGTAAAACCGAAAAAAGAAAACGATTTTTAAAAAAAGTAATTTACAGTAATATGTTATTCTATGTCGAGTCTTGACGCCCATGCACAGGTGTAGACCTATATCACTAAGATTGAATGGTTGCTACAGACTTCTAAGCTTTTATTTTTTTTAGAAAAAAAAATAAAATTAGGTATCATTCTTATTTGGTCTCAACTGACTGACACAGTGTAAATAGCATGATCATGCTTAACGAGAAGAATGTTCTAATTACGTTTATGAATCAGTGACCCTTTACTTCGGAGAAGCCTACACCTTATTGCTGTAACATGTGCAAAAATTATCACGGAATTTACTGGAAACTTTATGCATTAATATTAATGGGTAAGTGGGAGTTGTATCTAAGAACCAATCATTCTTTTAGGTTTGCTTAAAAAAATTCATTCATAAGACCCTAGTTTTGTTGACCTGAATAATTTTTCACTAACGCAGAATCTGAAATTATTTCTTGTATGAAATTTGATGAGTAATTCATTTGAAATACTATCGTCCTTTGCGTGACGATTTTGAGTACAAATATACAATTTGTATTAGCCATATTTCGTTTCTGACATGAAATTTATTTAGAAAGAAAATGCTAAATACTTTATAACGTCTTCTTTTGTGTTTTATGTCACAGATTCGTGCATGTGTATACATGCTCCGGGTCTCTTAAATTAGGACTGCACAATCACTTGGATAACTTTCAAAGCCGTCGATAACTTGGAACCCTTTCCTCATAAATAGCAAGACAACTATCATTTGAGCTAATTCTGTATGAGCGTTATCTGTCCTCCACGTGCTATTAGGCGTAACTGTCAAGAATTTAAGTTCACCTCTATGTGGTGAGGTACATCCAGCGATGACATCTGCTTGCTCATTGAGAAACATCCCTGAAGTTAGCCTGAGGAATTTTATCATGGATTGGAGGCGCTGTTCATATTTATCGCATTTGTAATTCTGGCCATATCAAATTCCGTCAAGGTTTGTTTTAAAATTATTACACATAATTGTAACACCTGGAGGCTTCGTAAGTACGTGTTGTAGCACGTGCTGGCACGAGTTGTTACACATACCTGAAATATGCATGAATTCAGTTTGTTCCTTAATGTGTACATTTGTGTGCATATGTATGCGCGTGTGTATGTTTCTGTGCATACATATGTGTGGCTATGAAATCCCATGCAGAAATGGGGTTTAGGTTACCTACAGTTTTAGAGAAGTGTATTTATACACATTCTAGGAAAACAAAGCTTATGGATACGTATGTTTTTTTCTGAACACTTTAAACTTTGGATCAGGATACTGGTGATTTTTCAATCTATATTGGCAAGTTTTCAATCTATATTGACGATTTTTCAATCTCGACCCAAAATAAGTGGTCTTATGTTAACTATGCATTTGGTTTGGAATACATTCTATGTTGATCTTGCCACTTTTGATTTTGGACATAAAACATATCACCGCACTGGCTAATAGCTATAGTAATTTTTAATAATGCCTATACTGGCATATTTTTCTTAAAATTTGGTAGTTTTGCATAAAAGTAAGTGATTCCCTTTGCATTATATTACTTACAACAAAGATTTATAGCTCTTATTTAAGGTTACTTGGAATGCTATAGAGTTCTAACGTTGATTTTACTTATAACATAACGTCATCCCGAGTACAAAAGCACACATTTTCCCTAAATATTTTTGTTAGTGACCTAAATTCAGTCTCTGTTAATGTGTTTTAGCTTTTTATATCTTTTACTTGAAAAATTACTAATTCCTACTTTAGTGTCTGAAGTGGAATCAGTTTTACTGTTGTGTTCAGTTTTTAATTTGGGTGGATTTATTTATTTAAATTATTCACTGGAATTACAAAGTGCTCATAAATACTTCTTGGACTAAATCATTAAGTTTGAATTATAGTGATTCAGTCAAGGAAATTTTGGATTATATCATTGTGACTGATAACAATTAGCCACATTATTATAACTAGAGGCATTTCAGCACAGTCAATATTGGAACACCGCTTTTTTCAGTTGGAACTCCTTACACTTTGACTTGTGTGTGATAGAACTTCTAGGACAATAAAGGATTTAATTCACATACTGCAAGTTCTTTTAAAGTTTCTCTTGGTATTCTCGGTAAATAAATTATTTGTTAAATAAACAAAATGTCTTGGATTTCGCTCTTTTTTTAGTTACTTAGTTTAAGACCATTTGATCTTAACACATCGCTATTGTCCTTCCCCAACAAATACACTTGTCGCTCTTCAATATATGCGTATGCATTGTCCCTCCCCAACAAATACACTTGTCGCTCTTCAATGTATGCGTATGCATTGTCCCCCCGCAACAAATACACTTGTCGCTCTTCAATATATGCGTATGCATTGTCCCTCCCCAACAAATACACTTGTCCCTCTTCAATGTATGCATTTGTTACCTTTGATGTTTATTTACAGGATAGATTACCCTGGCTTTATCATGAATTTTTAAATAAAATTGTATGTGTGTGTATATATATATATATATATATATATATATATATATATATATATATATATATATATATATATATATATATATATATTCATGTATAAAACCTATTAATGATTTTTAAGATAGATAACAGCAAAATACATCTCTTAAGTCCCGAATGATTGACTAGATAAAGCCATAATAAGATTAATTTGAAAAACGATTGTCACGAATCTCCATAACGTCATAGTCTCCGATTGTACGTGTATTTCCAGATTTTGCGTCTGGAAATTATAACCCTCATAAAATTAGAATGCCACCATTTTAGTGACGATGACAAACATTATTACAACTTCTTGGAGTAAAATTCAAAGCAAGCATTTGGTCTTGTTTTGTAATTAAAAGATTATAAACTTCAATGCTCAAAGATAATTTCTTCATGACTCCGCCAGAATCATTCTTGTTTTCAAATGAAAAATTCCGTTTTCATGGTTCTTTATGAGGTACACTATTTTCATAATTGCAAACCCCTTGTATTATTTTGTATTTAAGGGGATTATAACGTTCAGATCAAGAGCAATACCTCAGACTGGTGTTAGTACGTAAAAGTAAGGTGCAATCGTCATTTAGCTTGTCATTCAATCGATCAGCGGTGACAAGCACTTGAGATCAATTAGGATTAAGATACGCT
Source organism: Potamilus streckersoni (assembly GCA_016746295.1). NCBI lineage: Eukaryota > Metazoa > Mollusca > Bivalvia > Unionida > Unionidae > Potamilus > Potamilus streckersoni. The sequence goes on along the minus strand of JAEAOA010001663.1, from coordinate 99,179 downwards.
GGCCTCTCGTCAATGCCACCGTCAAGGACCTTATTTTACTGGGTAACACCAGTTACCAGTGTCATCCAGCGACATGTAAATGGAAAATGTGTGTATGGAGTTGTAGAAAGGTATTTAATGAAAAGGTTCTCTTAAGAACTAAAATAACTTACAAATTTATTCTTATTTTAATTATTTCTACCGCTTTTACGACGCTTGTCAGTTTTATGACTGCACTGCAAAAGCTACGGGTGGGGCGGGATTCGGGTTGATTTGCTTCTGTCGATCAATTCGGTTGTCCGTCCATCTTTATCCGGCTAGATCGTTAAAACGATTACCTAGAACCACTTGGCATAGACAATTAAAATTTAGTAGACGTGTAACTACGAATTTGTACATGACCTGTCAACATTTTCACGACATTTAAGCATTTTGTTTTTATGTTTTAATTTAGTTTTATCATTTTTTTTTCAAAAAATCTATTGTGTGATTAAACATAAGACATGAAACACTTTCTTTTTATAGCAAATTACTTTGTAGAATTCTCAGTCGCATCTCTTTTAACTTATCCTTGGTTTGGTATTTAAATTTGAAAGTAATTCCATCAAATCACGATGAAAATTGGAAAGATTTTGGTCTTCTAAACCAGGCAGGTCAAGATTTGGAGGAGGTTTAGGACAAAGTGACTTGTCTGTGGTAATATGCAATTACTCTAATTTGCATAAATATTGATAACAGTAATTAAACCTAGCCAACAATGAATACGACCCACGATATCATTATAAGTTTATGCCAAGGTTAAGTGTTGTATGTCTAACATCGAAAGCATTGTTAGATGTAAAATAAATGGACGTTTACAGATTATATAAATAGAAGCGTTGGAGTTTGGAAAAATGGCGATTAAAGAGACAATCGTAACTTTACATGTGCTGACCAGAGGCTTGAGATTACACTGTGTAAGATAGCTGATGGATTGTATAAATTATTCTGCTCACTACATTAGCAACTTTGAAATTATATGGAATTCGTGGTCTTATTCCTAGCATAGAATCTAATTGTCTGTAATTTCTTCGTAAATTTTAAAAGAATCCGGAATTTAATGGTATGATATAAAACAAAAACCCTCCCTGCATCCACGTACAAAAAAAATAATTTTGACTCAAGATGGGGACTAACACTACTTACTTACTGGGGAAAATCAAAGTAACATGCATTTCATATTACTGCTCAAGATTAAGAACAAACATATTTTTCACTCAAGATGGAGAATAACACTAATCTGCAACCCGAGCACCGGAAGTATGACGCCGTTGTCAGCGAAATATACTGGTAACAGACATGTTATTTATGTCAATAAAGACATGATTTCATCTTAACAGAATTGTTTTTAGGTTTTATATTGAATTTTATATATTTGAAGAAAAAAAAAGCTGGTTGAAGTGAACTCAGTCGAACATTTTGGTAATCTGGAATCCCACGCCACTTTAGCGCTTAGTTGCCTCGATATCTATATAGTGTGCATGGTTATCACTGAAAATTTGTGAAAGGCTCTATTTATGGAATTCAAAGAGATTGTGTGAATTTCTGCAGGAAATATTAGAAGAAGAAAAATTCAGACACTGGAGCCATAACAGGTTACGAGATGCAGTCTTCTACAGTAATTAAGAAAAGCAAATAAATCTGTATTTCAAAAACATGAGCACTAGGAGAGGTAAAGAATTAGAATCACTTAATCAGCAGTCGAGTGCTGATTCCTTGTTATTGATTAGTTTACGCCTTCTTATTCCACCAATCTCAACCTGTGTAAATCAATGGAAGTAAACTATGTTACATCCCAGTCTGGTTCGTGAACGAATGGCACATCATTTTCTTACTGGGGAAAATCAAAGTAACATGGATTTCATATTACTACAGTGAATAACAAGTCAAGGTTAACATAGAACGGCGTGTTTATCAAAAAGGTCTAAAACTCAAAAAGCTTTGTGCTGTTTTACGTGTTGTAACAAGAGAGATTAGCGACATTTCTGAAAGGTGTCGACGTCCAAGCGGAAAGTTTGCTTGTTACTGTGAAATCACTATTTTCCATGGACTTCGTTGTTGCAACAAATCATTAAATTAAAGGCTCAACGAATTATAATTTATCTGTGAAAAGAAGAGACATGTTCCATACTATAGAAATTAAAGTTTTGACGAAAATATCTATTAATAAAACTATTTAAAAAATATCCCCGAAAATAAATGATTTGTCAGCAATTAGTTTGTAACTTGACAGTCAGAGAGATATAAAATTTGTCTAACTTTGCCAGAAAGGAACAGTTTCTTTCTTTGAAATAATTATTTCAACAAGGGTATCTAAGAAATACGTATGCAAATTTAAAACAAAAACTAAACTAGTCGCACTAAAAATTCGAGAGGTCAAACCTCGTTGTATTGGAGGAATAAATGATGGGAAAAATGTGGATATGGATGCTACAAACGGGAATATTTGAACACCAACAGTTATAAAGTGTGTTAATTCCCGTGATAAGGGTCAGGTTGGTGTCCACGGTTCCCTATAACACAGATGGTGTATCCATTCAGATTAATACTGTAATGCTGTCATAGACTCAAATATTAATTGCAATTCGAGGATTAGGCATGGCGTAGATGTACGTTTATAAGTTTAGATTTTGCTAACTAAGAAATAGAGAAATGTTTCAATCAAATTTTAAAGTTCCAATCCGTTCAAAGCAAAATTGACATGTGCACCTATCCACAGAATTTGTCACATGAAAAATTGCCCAAAAACGTTTCTGAAGTAAACAAGATTAAATTGAAATAATTAAATGTCAAAAAAAAGTATGAAGATAACACAGGCATGAATAAACGGGTAAATAAGGCATGGTTTCCATGGAGACAAATCATCAATTGCGCTTTATAAGAAGTACACAAATTGAAAGTGGTGGCCCAGTCATTTTTGCCCCTTCTCAAATCTCGCATCTAATATTCAAGGGCAATTTATTATGATTTGCACCAATCTAAACAACCAATGAGAACATAGAAATAATAATGTATCTTATTATGCCTCCTCTGTTTAAAAGACATTTAAAGAGGGCTTGCATGCTTTCAAAGATAGTACACAAAGAACCAAATATCACTGAAAATTATCAGTGACAAGGACAGTATGTTAACATCTTTAGTGTCTGAGGATAACCCCATAGTGACTAATCAATAAAACAAAAAATGCCGATCAAACACATTCAGCGATTTAAATAAACTTCTCAGACTATAAAAGGATTGAAAATAAAGCATTGAAATAAAATGTCTTGATAAATTTTTTTTATGTGGCTAACGCACAATGGCTTTCACCAGGCATACGCTTTCAGTTCGCTATCAGCTCACATGCAAAAATAAAATCACATTAAACATGGAAATCAAGAAGAAAAAATCTCATTTTTCAGTCAAAGCATAAACTGTGATACAGTTACCATCATGAAGCATAGAAATACAACATATTTATTAAAAAATAGCTTTTCCATGGGGTAAGTAATGGTACTGGTTTAATATAAATTCGCAAAAGAAACGAAATCTACGGAGAGTGAAATGTACATTTTATAAAAAAAATAATAGGATAATGATCAATGATTAAAGTTTTTAAATACACATGAAACTCAAACAAAAGAGTAAAAAAATAAATCAAAATAGAGATTGCTCATACATAAAATTGTCTGAATGGGTTATGAAGAATTAACGATTGTAATAATGTGAACAATAATTACGATAGATGTTTTGTTTATGAGATAGAACATGTACTAAATACGCCCGATGATCCTATATATAGACTGTCCAATAGAATTCAGATTGATATAGTTTTAGGTACAAATTATGTCCTGTGAAAATTCCGAACATCTATAAAAATCTTGAATTGTGTTATTACGAAATGAAGAATTATCAGAATACAGGCACCGTGTTGATGACTCGAAATATATATATATATATATATATATATATATATATATATATATATATATATATATATATATATATATATATATATATATATATATATATATATTGCTTAGAGAAGGTTATATTGTAAAATTTAGGACATATCATCATTTTTAAGTTTTTGCAAATAATGTGTTGTGATTGTGTAAGTATCAAATAGCACATGCGACACTAACACACCGCTTAATAGTTCTGGAGACAGATATGGTAATCGAGCCAGAGACAACGTACACCGTCGTTCGTTAAAAGCCAAGAGATTATCTAGACGATTTGTACTCAGAAGTTTGGACCTCGACATAATTTCGTATTAGAGTCAAGGTGTGCCAGTGGGTTTTCTAATGAACATTGACACAATATGCCCAGAACAATCATGGACAATATAAACCGCCAGACAGATTCCATCAGAGTTCTCTTTGCGTGTAAAATCAATCCACGTGAAATTTATGCAGACAATTTAGAGAGGTGTCTATGATATTAAAATATTTTGTGATGCGTTGAGGTATGATTACAAAACTAATATATGCAGATGGATACCAATAACTGCATAATCTATGATATTCACTTAATTTGCAAATAGATGTAGTGCCAATAACTAATGCAAATAGATGTAGTGCCCATAACTAATGCGATTGAAATTACTTACATACAAAATACATCCTACTACTCAATCACAATTTAGGGTTGCAGACATTCATCTGTTAATTGAGACTTTAATAAAACAAGGATTCTTAAGATGAGTTTTCAAAAAACTACAAAACAAGGACGAGAAATTTATTTTATTCATCAAAGCTGTCATTGTTGATATGTTCATGAAAGAAGAAGGAATAAGAGTGAAGCGGAAATTAAGGTTTAGAGATAGCTATAAATTTATTGGACAGTTTATAGAAAAAAATGGCTAAAATTTAAGGGATGAAAAGTTCAAGGAAATAATGAAAGAGAATGCAAATATGGCACATAAAGCAATGAGACATATACCCATTATGAATACTTGTATGGCATTGTGAGGTTGAAAGGAATAACTGAAATAACAGTAATTATATTTTACCTATCACCTAATGATTCAAATCTATTCAATGACCATTACCAGTATTTACATTATAAGGATTTCAGTGAGACAACAGTTGGAAAAAATCGTCACTATTGTAATATTATTGAGTTAGTTTACCAAAGAAAATGTTAAAAATTACAAACTAGATTCTGCTCGGTGTAATGGTATACAATGACATCAGCACTGTGCCTCTTTTACAGAATTAAAACTATTGACAAACTGGAATGTTACTAATCATTGAGCGCAAAACAAGAGCGGGAAAATACATGATGCCACATATAATCATTCTTAAATAAATCATGAATATAACCTACACATGTATGTTCAGATAACAAATATGATAATGAGTTTGAAAGTACAAGGTCAAGGTCAAGGTAATTCGTTATTTAACCAAAACGTTGACCATGAGTCAAAACTCTAGACGGGCAGCTGATGAATCAGATGGGTGGAAGAACTATGATCTGGATGTCACGTGACTTTGATACCGTTTGCCTTTAAGAAGTGAGTTGAAGATTTAAGTACACTTGGCTATTGAAAGACTATCCGATAGTTAATATAAATTATTTTCGAATGAAATGATGTAACTTCTGAAAATCTCTTATTTTTTATTGCAAAGGTTAACGAACAAAGAAACGAAACTCATATGTACGTTGAAAATAATAAGACAAATATTACATTCACTAAAGAAGCGTTTAATCGTTACATTCTATTAGGTTTAAATCTGAATAAAATACAAATGGTTACATTATTTGGAGACGCCTTATAGTGAGCTTCTATAAATACATGTTTTAAACGGCAAGCCATACATTATTTCGAGAGCTATTTGTTTTCAAATTCACGAACAACAATGCACGTTTTAAAGAAACTCAATGTCGTATGAGAAAGAAAAACAGCAACGATAAAAAAAATATAAAAACAGATGAAAATAATTATTTCAAAGTTTAGAAAATACATAATATTTTACAGAGGAAAATTATTTGCAATGAATTTAGTGTTAGTCAAAATAACATTAAAGACGCCAATTTACTGTAGATTTACAGTGTTGGAGCTATTCAAATAGGAAATATGCGAATTTTATTATATCACGTTGAAAGACAGATAGTATCATATACTGAGACTGCTAACAGTTCATACTGATTCTTTATGCATTCATGATGAGACAGGAAATATTTACAAGGAAATGCGGAATCATATCAAATTCAAAGATATTTTGCCTATAACAAGGAAAACGTATTTGGTTTGCACAAATAAAAAAGCAAATACTGAACGTTTCAAGCCATGTTTTAAGCAATATTCTAATTAGAGAATATTTAGATCAAATTAGTATTCATTTAAGACGGACATGAAATATGCGATAAAAAATTGAAATTTGTTATTCAATACAAAATCAGGAATTTGTTATGATCATTCAAATGCAAGTTGCATAGGAACCAAAACGAAAAGTAACATTATTTGTGTATGGCGACAAAGATTTTGGTTGACAGTGTAAACATATTACTTAACAGGCACATAAGCGTGCCGTTGCTCTGATGGTAAACTTCTCCTATGTCTCTATATGATTCAGTAGAAACGTTTTCTTTCCACAATTGCTCTGTCCATGTATTTTAATGTTATGACACTCCTACAGATAGAGTTCCAGGATTAGTATCATTGATACATGGCTGAAACATTATTGACTCAACTAATTGTTTTGAATATTTTCCTGAACATCATAAAAATAAATCTGCAATTTGTTCATCATCTACGCTTTCTTTTCGGTTGATTTTAGTGTAAATAGCTTGCGAACGTTTGCTAATTTAAAATTAATGTTATGCAACATGTTACGATATGTACTTCCCACTTATTGACATTTACGTTACAAATGTGTGTATGCTGAGCTGATCATCAAACTAACATGTGACTTTTTAAACTATTTTATCCATTGAAAAATCTTGGATTAAACTTTCTATGGAAAAACTTTAAGTCACTAAATTTTTCTTCTATTTCTTGGCTGTGAGAAAATTTCAGAATTACCTTTTCTCTCATTTTTATAATTATCAACACACATTTCAAGTTCATTCTGCAAGAATCAAGTGTCGAATTCGTTGATGTTTTATTGACTGCTATGTGGACAATTTTGTCCCTTGAGATGCAATGATGAAAGGAAGCAAGTCCAAATATGTATATAACACTTACCGATTGAGTAATCCGTTTAGTAGTAATCGTATCAGGCTGGAAAAGAGCATAGCGATGCAGTCGAAAATATCACTTTAGGATATGAAATCAAGTCGTATTGTAAACTTATTTCCATAAAAAAAAAACTGTATAGCTTCATTACCAGTGTTTTGTGCATGTTCTGCCCCTGATAGTAACTCAATAATCATTCGCACAATCCTATTTGACATTACCGATAATTACAAAACCTTGGATGTCAAGAAAATTTTGCAGTTGTTCAGATTCAAAAGATCGTCGCGGTATGGAGACAGCTCTTGATCATAAAATACATAATCTATACTCTTTCTTAGGTCTTCAATTTACAGGATCACCTTAAATTAGTTACTTCCTTTTAAATATTCCCTGGTCATATTTAGGAAAGGTGTGCCTTTTTAAAAAGTGGGTTTTTTAAATATTGGAATCATTACTGTTTAAGCTATTGCAACTACATGTGTTCCAAGTATGTAAGTTGCCCATTCATCAAAGAGATTATTTTACGCATTTACTTTTGTTTCTTCCTGCTTTAACTGTAATCCTGATTATTGGTCTGTAATGTGTTATTGTGTCTCTCAATTGTCTTTGCTAAAATTTGAACCCAGTGTTATTGTTTTCCTTTGAATAAAATGTTTCAATATTATAATCTATTTTGGTTCTCTTAAATCTTTCAACTCATCGTTCATTTTAGCTTATTTAACCAGCATTGTGATGACGTGGATTAATTAATACTTTTTTCTTAAAAAAAGAGAATATGAATATAATAAACACCTTTTATGTCCTGTTATAAATTGTTTTACTCTCATCAAACTATATATCTTTTAGACTAAATGTTTATATTTATTATTTAATTTTTTTCTTTTTTTCCATTTTCACTTTCACCGTACAAGTGTATTTTAAGCAGACATCTAATTTCGATCCATCGTTGTATTTTTTTATATAAATGGATATCAACGTCTATCTTCCACTGGACTCTTTTGTATATAAATCTTTGTCTGGCTTGTATTATGTGCATGTTCTATGTTTAGTTAGTCATTCTTCGCTTGATATTAAGTTATGCTGTTTTTCTCCCGTTTCATTTGATGCGTATGGTTTTTTAATGCTATATATGTAAGCAGCTAAAGCATTCCACGATTTTTTATTTTGGTATTTAAAATCATAAAATCAACTTATTTTATAACACTATTAACTTGAATAGCACATTTTGTCTCGATACCGTACCGTCATTATTGTTTTCATGTTCAATTCATTACATATTTATACCACCTATCTGAAAACTGTTGAGTTGAATGAACCGTTGTGCCATTATTTAAATTATTATTTAAATTGTGTAAAAGTTTTAATTAAATTAGTCTTGTTCTTCATAAAGGTTGCATTTTCATAAGTTTTTCAATTTTTTTCTCAATTCTAAACTGTTTCCATAAGCTTTATTCCCTAAAAAATAAAAAAAGACTACCTCTGAATTTAAGATAGAAGTGGAATAAGATATTCTATTTTACTGTTGTTACTACTATTTTATCTCCACCACCACCATCACCACCATCATAACATCAACAGCAAATACAAAAATATACCATTTTTACTCACAACGATATAACGAAGATAGCGGTGTTGGCGTTCGTGATGATTATAAAGTTCAAATGTCACTGAGTTTAGTGTTCGAGAGAGAGAGAGAGAGAGAGAGAGAGAGAGAGAGAGAGAGAGAGAGAGAGAGAGAGAGAGAGAGAGAGAGAGAGAGAGAGAGAGAGAGAGAGAGAGAGAGAGAGAGAGAGAGAGAGAGAGATATGTGGGATGATGTACACTTTTAACTTATCTTTAAAAAAATTTCATTCATATCGCTACGTCTGCAGTGTGGTAGTTTATAGTTTATAGTGATGTCTAGCACTGAGGCATCATCAAGACATGTGGCATGTCCCACCCAGTCACATAATCCTGACATTCTGGCCGACCATTCCTAATACTAACCTCTTAATGCTTGGCGCCAAGCGAGACAGCAGTTAGTACCATCTCTATAAGTCATATGTATGACTCGGCCGTGGATCGAACACACGACTTTCCGCATCCGAGGCGGACGCAACCCACGACTTCCCGCATCCGAGGCGGACGCTCTAACCACTAAGCCACCGGATCAGTCAGAGAGAGAGAGAGAGAGAGAGAGAGAGAGAGAGAGAGAGAGAGAGAGAGAGAGAGAGAGAGAGAGAGAGAGAGAGAGAGAGAGAGAGAGAGAGAGAACGGGGGGCAGGACATTGAAATTTATGCAAAATCATTTCGAAACATTACAGAAAAAAACTGAATGCTCTTTATGTCTGTTTAAGCTTTACCTATAAACTAAGAATAAATAATTTCATCAAATATCAAGTAAAGCACGGTGAAAGATTACATCAATAAATAAGATGTAGTATTTAAATTTGGAATTCAGTTATTTATCAATTCCATTTTCAAATGTATACTCCAGCTGCCGCCTATGTGTGCATGGGTTTTCCTGTTCGTAATGCAACCCTGTTTCATCTCTACAATGTTTATTTACAGATTTTCTTTCTAGTTCATCTGCAGCGTCATCCTCCATTACGTACTGCTTCCAAAATGTGAAACAATATACAACCAGAAACATATAAACATAAGACGGCAAGGGATTATTTGGAGAATCGAAAAAACTGTGAGTTCTCTATGCAGGAATTTATTTTCAAAAAGTGATTGTTTGGGGTGAAATGTTTTAGAGGAACACTTTTACTGGACAAACGTCAGGTGACATTTATTTCTGATGTTCATTTTAAAGACCGTTTTTGAGTCTTCTTTATTTCGCACATCTAAAGACGATCATTTTTATTTTTTAAAAAAAGGTTTTAGGCTTACAGTTATGAAAACGTATGCAATGTCACGTGAATGAAACAACAAACAAGTTGTAATAGTAGCTAGTTCAAACTGTGGCGGGTATAATACTGTGTCAGTATTGATATCACAAACTAATAAAACAACGACACGTTACACTTTTGCAGTTCAAAATGGAGATATGGCAGAATATGTAGAGTGCACACATACAGTAAAAACAGATGCCAAGTCATATGAAAGTTCTGTTAAAACCATGGATAGCAACGCAGAGGTTTGTAGTATAATAATAATAATAATAATAATAATAATAATAATAATAATAATAATAATAATAATAATAATAATAATAATAATAATAATAATAATAATAATTATGATGATGATAATAATAATAATAATAATAATAATAATAATAATAATAATAATAATAATAATAATAATAATAATAATAATAATAATAATAATAATAATAATAATAATAATAATAATAATAATAATGATAATAATGATAATAATAATAATAATAATAATAATAATAATAATAATAATAATAATAATAATAATAATAATAATAATAATAATAATAATAATAATAATAATAATAATAATAATAATAAAAATAATAATAATAATATATCTGGAAGATCTATAGCATGCCATTGATGCAATAACGAGTGTAATGTCTTGTAAGTGTATATTTTCCGTCTTTGTACCCTCCATATAATTGTCTAAACGTCCGATTGTTTGCAGTTAATACGGGTATGTTTTATTTCACCGTAAATAAATTTATGACAAATGACATTCAGTGTAATCAATATTTTTCGGAGACAGAACTGTAGAACGCTACAATTGAAGCGTCTAGGTTAGCACTTTATGGTCAAACAGCTTTTTCGTCACAAAATATTGACTTTGAAATATTTGTTACGCTATATATCGGGCAAAGCGTTTACTGTAAAAAGACCGATTTTTAGTGCCTCTGGCAAGGATGGGGAGGCAAACAAGTCACATAATCTTTTCCTAATTTGACTAAAATTAGGTATTTGACATTCTGATTTTTCCTAATTTGATTAAAAATAGGCATTTAATGTTTGTATTTTCTTGTCGTGACCACAACAATTAAAAGCTTTAAAAAGTATATGTACTTCACTAACATAATTGAGATTGCATTTACATAAATAAACTGTACTGTATTTTCTTTTCTTCCCAGCAATTTCAAAGTTTAAGTTTGTTAATGTCTTTTAGGTTAGTGTATTAATGGTTTCAGTTCTTCCATTTTCACAGAATCACTGTTCATTCCATAACCTATCGCGAGTCACTTAGAACCCACTTAAGTGAATCCATAGGTTATCGCGAGTCACAGACAATCCACTTAAGGAGGTTATATAGTCTCCTGTATTTTGTCTTCCAATGAGGCGCGCGTGTGTGTGTGTGTGTTTGTGTGTGTGTTTGTGTGTGTGTGTGTGTGTGTGTGTGTGTGTGTGTGTGTGTGTGTGTGTGTGTGTGTGTGTGTGTAATAGCTGCTTCAGCTTTAGTGTGGGTAACACATGGACTTGTCAAACTCAAGTTAGTGAGAAACAAGACGTTGCAGACAATTTATTAAAATTTTCTTTAAAGTTTTCATTTGTCTGTCTTTCCTAAACCCTTTGATAGATTTTCATAACACTTGACACGAATCATTACAAACCTAAGACAAACTCATTCTACGACATGTACGCTCGCTCCTTTGACCTTGGGAGTTAAGGTCACAAAGAAACTTGGATCTAATATTATGGTAAAATTATTTTATTATTTCAATGTATTTCATAGTATTTATTCCATACTTTGGATGAATCGCTAAAACAATTAAATCTACTACATGTACACTCAAACCGTAGACATGTTTTACAGCAATGCTTTAGACGTGGCCTTTGACATGAAGACCCAGGCCTTCTTGTCTACTAACATACATTATTGTATATTAAATGAAATTGTAATCTATATAGTTCACATGTTGGAAACTGGCTATTTTTTTTTTTTGGTAAACTGATTTTCAGTGTTATGTGTCATGGCATAAGTACATTTCTTATAGCTGAAATGCTATAACTTTCAATAATAAGTTATTGGTTTTTAAAATGAGTTGTAATGGAGTCTTTCTTTCCGCTAATGACATGCCCAGGCATCAATGAAACTTTTATCACGAGAAGCAAACAAGCATTTCTGTAAAGATCAATGAAATGAGCAAATCTAAAAATACATGAAATTAATTCTAAATCAAATTAATTCAAATCTAAAAATACATAGCTCTCATGAAATTAATTCATTAAGTTCCTTAAAGATTGCTTGAAATTATTTGTCGTATTAGCTTTGTTAAAATTGGAAAACACGCCACACATTCGTTGTTTCTATATATTCCCTTGAGAAGGTTATAAAGTTATATATATATATATATATATATATATATATATATATATATATATATATATATATATATATATATATATATATATATATATATATTATATTATATTATATGATATTATATTATATAATATAATATAATATAATATAATATAATATAATATAATATAATATAATATAATATAATATAATATAATATAATATAATATAATATAATATAATATAATATAATATATGTATGTCAGTTTGTTATAAAAGCTGGAATCAAACCCGCATTGTAAGTAACGGCGACGATCGTTTAGTTCTGGTACACAAAAGCTTAATTCACTCAATCTGATCTACATCCTTTCAATACATAAGGCTTTCGTTAATCCCTCTTCTTTTAACATCAAACGATGGTCACAAGTAAAGCTTGTGCAGAAAGTATTGCTGACTTCATTAGATACATGGAATGTTGTTTTTAATATAAGCAATTCAGGTATTTGTATTTATATATATATATATATATATATATATATATATATATATATATATATATATATATATATACATATATATACATATATATATATATATATATATATATATATATATATATATATATGATAATTTTATAAAAGCTATGTTTTCCGCACATAAATGCAGAATTCTTCATTATCTGTCGACATTCGCCACTTTGAAAGCAAACAAAGAAAAACATAAACTAGAATTGAAATTAATCTAAGAATTGATTATTGTCTACATGAGACATTATGAGTGCGTTTTTAAAATTGATGAATACGACTGCAACTATTATATTAGACTTATCTGTCTGAAACATAAATATGCACATTTAGATTTCTTTATTGTTTCATATTTGTATCAGAGCTAACTATTCTTTTTTTTCTCCAAGTTTGGTACTTAAACTATTACAAATACCTGAATTGCTTATATTTAAAAAACAGTGCCACTTCACCAAGTAAATATTATATTTGTTTCTAATGCCACCCTTACATTTAAAGTGTGTGTGTGTGTGTGTGTGTGAGAGAGAGAGAGAGAGAGAGAGAGAGAGAGAGAGAGAGAGAGAGAGAGAGAGAGAGAGAGAGAGAGAGAGAGAGAGAGAGAGAGAGAGAGAGAGAGAGAGAGAGAGAGAGAGAGAGAGAGAAATTTGGATTTTTTTAACCTAGCTTTAACAATTTTTCAGTCATATTGCTACGATGTTTGCACTGTGGCAGTTTATAGTGATGTCTAGCACTGGGGCATCATGCCGCATACATTTAAAGGTAAATATGTTATTTTTCTTAAAATGAGGATATTATTATAATTATTGTTATGATTATTACATTATTATTATTATTATTATTATTATTATTATTATTATTATTATTATTATTATTATTATTATTATTATTATTATTATTATTATTATTATTATTATTATACAAACCTCTGCGTTGCCATCCATGGTTTCAACAGAACTTTCATATGACTTGGCATCTGTTTTTACTGTATGTGTCCACTCTACATATTCTGCATTTTGTTATTATTATTAAGAATCGAGATGGTTCTTACTTGCCATCTGTACATTACATTTTAGTCAGGAACGTTCACCGGCAATAATTACTGCTGTTGATGAAAAGAATAATTTGTTGTCCTTTTAAATAAACTATCCTTTGGAAAATTGAATGTATATCGCGAACCCAGTTATCACATTTCTTTTCATAGATCTATGTTGAAAACTGATGTCATCAATCTACCCGGTGTATCAAGAGAATAGATCATATTTTTTTTGCTTTTTACCACCAAGATTACACAAGCCAAATATAAAAAGGAGATTCAACGAATGTTTCTAAAAATTATAAATTAAATAATTATAGATCTATAACGAAGTTTTTTGATAAAATAAAACTGCTGACTTTTCATATTATTCAGCTCGAAAAAATAGAAAAAGTCGAGGATAAAAATCTATGTTGCCTAAAAGTGTTATTCGCAGTAAAATAAGATATAGAATAGAATATCTTATTATGTGAACTTCATGCCACCTCTATATCTTCTTCTAGATTAAAATAAAAATCTAAGTCATGGATCTGGGTTGAATGCAGCAATAATTATCACATTATTAACTTTTTTGAAGCTTAATATAATATTTTTTTAATACAATAAAAACAAAATGTGGATTTTTTTCAAGATATTTGAGAGCTAGAATTATTATTTTTCCTCAAAAATATTCCAGTTCCCTCCCTCCCTCTGCTCTACAATTACATGGTCGGTCCTTAAGGGAAGTCAGAATTCTTTGACAGATACTATTTATAGAAGACGCTTATAATCGTGTATCCATGCATATCATGTGGGATCCAAATGATGCGCACTTTCTTTTCCGTTAAGTAGGGGGGGTCTCAATTTTTCATTCATCAAACTTTCCACATCATTTTATCTTCAGATTTGGTAGGTTTTTAATCTTTTACAAGAGGTATCAAAGAAGAACATTTTGTACAGATGATAAAACATTGTGCATCCTTTTTCTTCATTCATTATCATTTCAATAATTTCACTGACACGTTGTGGCTTGAATGCCAATGTTACTGTTCTTTGTTTGGATTTGTTGATTAATGCACTAGCTAAAAGTCAATATAAACAAACTTAAAACTCGCATTGATCGCCAAATTTGCATTGAATGTGCTAAGCATATATTTTTTGAAGTACGGATGTCAACTGTTCAATAGAATTATATTTTATTTAAAATTATTTATTTGTGAGTGATGACAGTGCCTTGTACTAATTTAATCTAGTTAACGGTTAATACCATGACTACTTTCACTGTCATAATTTTTTAATCGAAACTGAATTTTCTTGCAGATTATGTGAATAAACATTTTCTACGTGATTGTTGCACATTTGGCATATGTTTGATTTTGTGGGTTTAACGCTGTTTCAGCAGCTGATACATGGCGGACAGCATATCTGGTAGAGGAAGAAACCGGGAAAACACCAGGAAGGAACCAACCACCCACAGGAATCTACTGGCAAGTTTTCTCATATACCCATCTGGCCGCGCCGAGACTTTAATTCTACTCAGACGAAAACGAGATGGGTGTGATCTGCAAAGGTGTGTCTTTTAGACCAGTCTGTCACCGGGTACCACACATTTGTCAATGCAAGATTTAGAAATAAATAGCAAATGAATGATGATGAAATACTCATAATGGTCTGATTGAAGGGTTTCTGCATGTCACACACTCACAGACACACACATTATATATATATATATATATATATATATATATATATATATATATATATATATATATATATATATATATATATATATATATGTATATATATGTATATATATATATATATATATATATATATATATATATATATATATATATATATATATATATATATATATATATATATATATATATATATATGTATATATATATATATATATATATATATATATATATATATATATATATATATATATATATATATATATATATATATATATATATATATATATATATATATATATATATATATATAGTTTTTAAAGATTACTGCATGGACGTTAAAAACTATCCATCATTTATAAATTTATAGTTCCAATTTTTCTTTACTTCAATTGTCGGACAAAGAACATTTGCAAAATGCTGTGTTTGGCACAGTGCCTTGTGATTCGAGATAAAATTTCGCAATATTTTACAACCACTAAATTCTGGTCGAATGTCTGCGAACTCACACATAAGATGCAAGAAGTAAAACTTCCACTTAAAGTAGTACCTCTTTAACAAAACAAATCTGTTAGGGTTAGGGAAATCGAGACAATATTGTGTAAATAATACGTAATCTGCTCAGTAACGAAATGGAGGAGAATTTGAATTGATGGTGTTGATTTATGAGTTGATGGTATTTTCACTTACACTTGAAAAGATCTGACGTTTACATGCGACATCGATTATACTATATGTACACGTATAAAATATACAGCTCATTTTCCGTTGTTTTTTTTAAAGGCATGGTCTTAATCAGGGGTCTGACTAAACTGTCAACGACCGTGTAAACTAAAAAAAAGAAATATTATTACATGATAGGACACATGTATTTATTGAATAATTTACATTGTTCAAACATTATCTTATGATAGGACATATTTATCTGTCAACGATTTACATTGTTTTCTTCCTGAAATTATATTTGTCTGTTGGTAGAAGGCAATAACGTTCTTTAATTAATTTTATCAGTATTTAATTAACCATTTCTATTCCAGAATCTCGTGTTAATTCGTTTAGAAAACAAAAGAAATAATTCTTTACTATTTGTATCACCTTTTTTCACAACGATAAAAATGAGATCTACGGATATGACGTCTTCTTAAATTCCATTATTATTATCATATCTCTCTCTCTCTCTCTCTCTCTCTCTCTCTCTCTCTCTCTCTCTCTCTCTCTCTCTCTCTCTCTCTCTCTCTCTCACACACACACACACACACACACACACCACACACATACACGCAGACAGAAAAATCTTGCATTAAAAAAAGTTTTGTTTTTACTTATTATAATATTTTAAATGAAATTTTTAAAAAAATAATAAATAGGTGAATTAATGAAAGTTTTAATCCGCTGTGTGACCCACGGAGAGAGTGTTTAAGGATATTGATGAAATCTGATGCGACTTGTACTAATTTCATCCGCTCTGTGGATGTATCGCAAGGAAAACTGTTTATGCATACATTTTCCACCCTGCTAACAGAACATTTCAGCACTGTGATCTCAATTACTTCAGAGGATAATTTTCTATGTTATACCAAGAGAAACTCCTTCACGTAGAGACATGAATGCTTTTCCATATGTTTGGAATATTGCATTTACCGTGGGAGCAGTACTGTACGGCTACGAAGGCTTGAACTTCTTCGATTCTAAAATTAAACTTCCTTCCGTGTGCTTTTACATGATGTTGGGTATAAATTTGTACTATTCGTTTTAAAGAGCCTTAATGTAAAGAGTCATAAAATATACATCTACTTAGATGTTAACCTTTATGAAGTTGTTCTTTTGCCTTAAAAAAATAATATGATATACGACAACAGAATATTATGTCAAAATACATGCACAATATGCAATGCCTAGGGCATATTTAAGTAGAACATGCATGCATGCAATGTCTACGTTATATTTAAGTAGAACATGCATGCATGCAATGTCTACGGCATATTTAAGTAGAACATGCCTGCATGCAATGTCTACGGCATATTTAAGTAGAACATGCCTGCATTCAACGTCTACGGCATATTTAAGTAGAACATGCCTGCATGCAATGTCTACGGCATATTTAAGTAGAACATGCCTGCATGCAATGTCTACGGCATATTTAAGTAGAACATGCCGGCATGCAATGTCTACGGCATATTTAAGTTGAACATGCCTGCATGCAATGTCTACGGCATATTTAAGTAGAACATGCCTGCATGCAATGTCTACGGCATATTTAAGTAGAAAATGCCTGCATGCAATGTCTACGGCATATTTAAGTAGAACATGCCTGTATGCAATGTCTACGGCATATTTAAGTAGAACATGCCTGCATGCAATGTCTACGGCATATTTAAGTAGAACATGCCTGCATGCAATGTCTACGGTATATTTAAGTAGGATATGCATGCATGCAATGTCTACGGCATATTTAAGTAGAACATGCCTGCATGCAATGTCTACGGTATATTTAAGTAGGATATGCATGCATGCAATGTCTAAGGTATATTTAAGTAGGATATGCATGCATGCAATGTCTACGGTATATTTGAGTAGGATATGCATGCATGCAATGTCTACGGTATATTTAAGTAGGATATACCTGCATGCAATGTCTACGGTATATTTAAGTAGGATATGCATGCATGGAATGTCTACTGTATATTTAAGTAGGATATACATGCATGCAATGTCTACGGTATATTTAAGTTGGATATGCCCGAATGCAGTGTCTATGTTATATTTAAGTTCGATGTGCCCGAATGCAGTGTTTATGGTATATTTAAGTTGGATATGCATGGATGCAATTTCTGCGGTATATTTAAGTAGGATATGCCCGAATGCAGTGTCTATGTTATATTTAAGTTGGATATGCATGTATGCAATGTCTGAGGTATATTTAAGTAGGATATCCCCGAATGCAGTGTCTATGTTATATTTAAGTTGGATATGCCTGAATGCAATGTCTACGGTATATTTAAGTTGGATATGCATGTATGCAATGTCTGAGGTATATTGAAGTAGGATATGCCCGAATGCAGTATCTATGGTAGATTTAAGCAGAATATTAAGGCATGCAGTGTCTACTCTACTGTGTATTTAATTATGATATGCATGTATGTAATGTCTACTGTATATTAAGCATGATATGCCTGCATGCAATGTCTATCATATATAAGGGGATATGTCTGTATGCAATATCTATAGTATATGTAAGTAGGATATGCCTGTATGCAATGTCTGCGGTATATTTAAGATATGCCTGTATTCAATGTCTGCTGTATATTTAAGCAGAATATGCTTGCATGCAATGTATATCGTACATTTAGCAAAATATGCCTGTATGCAATGTCTACGGTATATCTAAGTTGGATATGCCTGCAGGCGTTGTCTACGGTATATGTAAGTATGATGTGCCTGCGATATTCTCATAAAACAATGTGTAATAGACACCTCAGCATAAGCATATGACATATTTATTGGTTCCATTCAAATCATTGTCAAAATAATTTTATAAATAAAGCATGAAATAAAAGCTGACAAGAAAAGGAAATACAAAGCATACTCAAAAATAAGCTCACTCCTTGGAGAAAAACTTGTATATATTCCATGCACACCCCATTAAACACACACACAACTATAATCTAAAAATGTAATTTAATAAAAGAAGCAAGCACGAAAGCACAATTAAACAATTGAGTTGATTCGCATATTGATTGCAAATTAAAAAAGGTTAAGACCAATTTTATGTCACGTACAACTAATAACTCATAAGGAAAATTATAATACGTCAGTTTTAAACATATGCGGTTTTTTTTGTCAAGAAAATAGATGCATTTAATAATAATGAGCCAAATTGAAGATGACTTAAAATTCAAAGAATTTTAAGCAGCATTTGAAATTGCCTGAAATCTAATGTTAGGGTGCAAAACCAACATGTGGGCTAACACTCCATTAATTAATCATATTCTATACTTTAGACTAACCTCACGGGAAACAGAAGTCTTGAAAATTATCGTATAGCTATTTTTATAAATCAAGGAATTTTTTAAAAAGATTTTTATTTAAATTCATCCCATTCATTTTAGGTTATATTGACCTTTGGTTTCATCGCTCAAACTACAGCTTTAATATTGAGGTACCGTTAATATAATGATGGATTTAAAAAAAACAATCATTACATTCGTTTAATGTCTCATCAATATAAAGATGAGTAACATCAACTGCTATTAAAATATTGTTTGGAAACCATCGGAAGGGGAACGGTTAGTTAGCAACTATGAATCATCGCCATGACAACCTGGACCGTCGGACGTGAAATACAACAATAAGTCATCAATTTTGGTTAACATAGAAAAAATAATGGTAAAATATTGCGTAGATTGGTCATTAAGACGGGCGATCGGAAGATCATAACTGACATAAATGATATCTCGAAGTTTAGTAAATTAAACTCATCTACGGATGCAACATTTGGTTGAAATTCAAATATTCTTGGTAAAATAATGCTGAGATATCACATAGAGGCTTACTGGACCTTATAGGCCCCAATTCCTGTAAATGAAGTTAACAATGATTGAAGTCTTGCTCCTTTAAAGTCTTATCAAGGCGAAGGTGCATGCTGCTTTTAATAAAAATCAAACAAAGTTATTTTGCGGAAACCAAACTTAGGAGTATGGGTGATGGGGGGGTATTCCTGTAATTGATGCTATGAAATACTGGAAACTAAAATCGTGATTGGTGTCATTAATATAAAGGTGCATGCCAAATTTTAGAGAAATCTAACATTCCGTGACAAGGTTAAGATTGGGAAATAAATTGAGGAATTCAGGGCCCATAATTCAAGTAAGCTATTACGTGGAGTGCTTAAACTTAAATTCATATATGACTTGTATATAACAAATCTTGGTAAAGTTTTGCTGCCGATATCAACGTTATGATGTCGGGTAATAAAAGGGTCATAATTCGTGTATATGACATCGCAGAACCCTGGAAATTGGACGTCTTCTCAAATACAAACCCTGTAACCCTGAAAATATAACTCATTCAAAACCTTATTATTTTAAAGCTTCATGGTAAATTCGATTGAATCCAAAATTGCTGGTTTAATTTAATGCACGGAATAAAAGTTATGAGGAAGGACATTCAAAATTTATAATTTGTCAAATAAAAGAGGAATAAGACTCAAAATCTTCTGTCGTCTTATCGACATAATTTACAGGGCGTACCGAATATCCATCGACTTCGTAGAGCTTAGACAAAATAATAATAATAATAATAATAATAATAATAATAATAATAATAATAATAATAATAATAAGAAGAAGAAGAAGAAAAAGAAGAAGAAGAAGAAGAAGAAGAAGAAGAAGAAGAAGAAGAAGAAGAAGAAGAAGAAGAAGAAGAAGAAGATAATGATGATGATGATGAACAAGAGCAAAAGCAAGAACAGCTTTAATTAACAAATATATTTCCGATGAAAATTTTGAATATGTTTTTGTTTCTCTAGCTATTCCCTGTGATTCATCTATTTCCATATCTGTCAGCAAGGTCCAAAAACAATCACACCACATGCGCATTCAACCGGAAACAACCCAGACTCATGCCTGCCATTAAATGTTTCATCGATAGAACATGACCTCCCCAGTTCGATTGTAAACATAGTGTTTTGGTTTAACGCCATTTGTCAGCACAAGATACATGACGGCCAGAAAAACCGAGAAGAAATCACGGTAAGGACAGCTCACCCACGGGAAGCTCCTAGCAGCTCTCTCCCTCAACACCCACATCGAACCCACGTGGGCAGTTGTGAGATGGCTCGGTAAATAATACGGAAGACAAAAGGAAAGAAATATAAACTCAAAAAGCCAGGCAGACAGAATAGACAGGAAGTCAACGGAGTATGTAAAGAGTGAACCATCAATGCAAACATTTTGGAGTGTGAAATTGATATACGTAGCTAGCGAGACCTTACATTATCTTCTTACCGTTTTGTTGTTTTTCAGCGCAAGATAGGTTATACTTTGCGGCCAGTATAACTGGTGGAGGAAGAACCCAGGAAAGATCCCGGTAAGAATCACCGACACGCGGGAAGCTATTAGCAGCTTTTAAACATTCCTCTAACACAATCAAATAATGGCGAGATGGCAGTGATAAAAAGACGAGCGCTCCCCTTCTTATCAATACGAAGAATTGTCTTTACATGTGTTATCCATTTATGGTCAAGAAAACAATATTCAGAGAAGAAGAAAAAAGAATAAGTTGATGCTGCTGATGTTGATTAATCGCTATTGATATTATTATTATTATTATTATTATTATTATTATTATTATTATTATTATTATTATTTTTTATTTTTTATTTTTTTAAAAATATTATTATTATTATTACAGTTCGCTTTTTATTGCTGAAATTCCTTTCATTGACCAATAGAAATATGAAACCGTTCTTATCATTTGACAATTGCTTTCACAGATATTCGTGCCAATTCTACTATCCAATAAATGCCCGCTGGTGCTAAATATTCCTTTCAGTGGTCGATCTTCGTTTAATTAATGAGGGTTTTATCGGCGATAAATGTCCCTGCTGATAAAAATTGGACATCGTACTTGATTGAAATTGGTGATGAAAGAAATATTACGCATTGTAACCTCTGTGTGGCTTCTAAATTGATCACGGCGGGGTTAATTGGGAGGAGTTCTTTGGATCAACTCAGTCCCAAGGATGTAATGGACGGTTAATGATGTAAGCGACACTGCGTAGCGTGGAGTTCATAATCCTGTGATGAAAAATATCATTCCCTCTACCTGTTTGATAAAATAAATAAATTTATCTTTATGACTCGAACCGTTTTTGCAAGAAATACGATCACACTCTTGTCTTTTCTTCATGATGTCACAATTCTGTCTCAGCTTCGATTTCGGAGGAGAAAAGAAAAACAAAATTTCTGTCGTGAAAAACTGATATTAAGAGAGAATGGAAGAAAAAATAGTGAAACTAGAAAAAAAAAGGATTTTTCACACTGACTTCCTAATATACAGAAATGCTTTCAAGAAGTTAAAAGAAAGATGAAATTGTTTGCAGTACACGGATGCGTTTCTTTAATTTAAACGGACATGTTTTTATAGTTTTCGCCATTAAATGTATATTTTCCCTTTGCCTTTTACACAAGATATATATATGCAGATATTAGATTATTTTTTATCCTCTATTACCGGATTAGATCAACTTTGAATGCAAAAATATAAACGATAATCAGCTCACCTTTTTAATTTTTAGAACTGATGGAAAAAATTATATACATGCAGAGAGTGTGTACAATCTGATTCTTCAACGGTGTCTG
The DNA here is from genome assembly GCA_016746295.1 of Potamilus streckersoni. Taxonomy (NCBI): domain Eukaryota; kingdom Metazoa; phylum Mollusca; class Bivalvia; order Unionida; family Unionidae; genus Potamilus; species Potamilus streckersoni. The sequence goes on along the minus strand of JAEAOA010001663.1, from coordinate 76,176 downwards.
AGTGACTTTTACCAGAAAGACATTTGTTCTGATTATATAATGCAGTTAAAAGTCATATAGAATTTTAATTTGCCTAATAGAATGGGTTTGGAAACAGAACAGCGAAATTCCGAATGTTTCAAAGTCTTCGTAACGTCTTGTATAGATGTCGCCTCGCTATCTTGACTTTGAAAAGTGAACATTAACACGACTGTGTACATTTGCCTTTGGATTATTTGGTCAGAAGAGTATTGAGACTCGATATATTAAAAACAGATTTTCTACGGTAACAATTATGACTAAACTGAAAACGTAAAGAATCTTTTAACAAGGATTTAAATTGGTCAAACCCCAAATAAAGATAATAAAGACCATGCTCTTCCTGTAAATCAGGGTCTATTTTGTTTGTTCTACTAATCACTCCTAACAAACTGCACAGGCCAAGATCTTCCGGGGCAAGATCTGTGTATTTTGCACGTGGATTCGTCTTATAAGCGAGTATATACTGTTCACGTGGGCGTTCCATTTTCTTGGTAAAACACAAAAGAACTTCAACATTCGAAAATACGTATTTCATCAACCTGAAACTGAGACTGAATATTTCGAAACATTGAAAAATGCTTCGTAAATGAAAGATTTTATTTCTTCCTTCCTTTCTTTCTTTGTATTTTCTTTTTTTTTTATGTATTTCTTTTATCTAATGCATGTTGATGTGTTCCGTTGTACTCCACGCATCTATTGAAATTTTTAAAAAATTTGATCGACAGTTGAGGCTCGGGTTTTGATTGACAGCTAATTTAAAATATACTCTTATTAAGCGGCTTTCTTTTTAATCTGAAACTAAGCCATCTGTTAAAATTTTATTGATAGTGAATTTTACTTATCGATAATGAATATATTGTTTGTTAAATTAAACTCATTTAAAAGAAACAGCGCTTACAATGGTGACATAAGATGAGAATCTGTGAATCTATGAGAGCGCGCGAGTTTGTATGTGTGCGTGTGTGTTTGTAAGAGAGAGAGAGAGAGAGAGAGAGAGAGAGAGAGAGAGAGAGAGAGAGAGAGAGAGAGAGAGAGAGAGAGAGAGAGAGAGAGAGAGAGAGAGAGAGAGAGAGAGAGAGTTTCTCGCTCCACCAATGAAAGTCCTTCAAGCAAAAGTGTCTGTTTCTCATTAAATTGTTTCATCAGGTATAACCATGACAAATTGGTAGGTGTACGATTACAGCTCCAACGCTATATGATACAGTGAGAGTTCTGGATAGCTCATTCCCGCTGGCAGGTGTGCGAGACTTAGCAGGTTCCATGGGAGAATTTCGACCGTAATTGACCTCGCACATGCACTTCATAAATAACCCCAAAGAAAACTACAATGATCATCTTTACAGGGGCCACTTGGCGCCCTACTGGGGAAGCTGTGTCCTTTGCAGGAGTCGTCCCATGGCCCCTTTGATCAATGTGAATATAGGAAGAAGATGGAAGTCGACCCTGGTACAATACGACACTTGTCCATCAATCAGGCCAATAAAGAGGCTGAATCCAAAACATATTAGACTGACCAAAGGAAGAAAAATTCCCAAATGTGTTCAAGTAGATGGTTTCTCGTATATCAATTATTTGAACAGTTTTCCTGCCTGACGTTCTTGCTAATTGTGCATCTCCATCGTAAAGCAAGGTCAAAAAGTTCATTATTTTAAATATAAAGCGTATATTTTGTCGTGATTTATACATTATATTTAACATGGGGTATGTTCATCGTAATACAAATTTAATTATTTGATATTAATTAATATTTTTAAGAAGTTAACCGTAACGCCATCACCGTATAAACTTTACCAAATTGAAATATGGCTCACAGATGCTCCATAGCAAATAAAAATAACTATGACTTTGATAATGCTAAAATGCATCTCTTAACCAAATAGTTGACTAGGGTAGATGACGAGAGAGAGAGAGAGAGAGAGAGAGAGAGAGAGAGAGAGAGAGAGAGAGAGAGAGAGAGAGACTTCTATTTATGTGAGGTACAAGCTTCGTTTCCAATACTACATTGGAACAGAGAATTAGCAAACTTTTTTCAAAAGCCGAAACCTTTTATTATCTTAAGTAAAATAATAAAATGAATTAAATGTACGTATGTTTCAGATTACAACAGCAAATACTACTACCACTGTCACTATTACTACTAACAACAGCATCAGCAGCAACACCAACACAAATAATAATAATAATGAAAATAATAATGAAGATGTTGATAATAATAATAATAATAATAACGATAATAATAATAATAATAATATATAATAATAATAATAATAATAATAATAATAATAATAACGATATTAATAATAATAATAATAATAATAATAATAATAATAATAATAATAATAATAATAATAATAATAATAATATTTTCATGATTTGATTATTTCACTTCTTTTGATTGAGATGAGCTTTAATAGTGAGCACGTTTTAATTCTTTCGATGAGTTCATAAGCCAAAAACTGTAGAGTCAATATATCTTTGGGTAATTTCCTTCAAGTGTTTTGTTTCCCATGACCTTTCTGGCAAAACAATTACCACCCAAAATGAGTGTGACGGAAAATTAGAGTATAATATCCCACGTTCACCCCGGTCCACGCAGCCTTTTCGCTACATTCCGGTGCAAGCTGATCTGTCTCCGGCATTATTTTCACCTGCAATATCACAGGTCATGTCTCCTTGGAGTTTCTATTACTTGTGCTCGTCTTTGATGTTCTTTTAGTGTTGATACCAGAGCATAGACGTGCGAAGACTTTCAGCGATGAGGTAACAAGCTCAACCACCTGCACTCTGGCGGACAGTGATAATGTTTACCTCCGCCTTGAAGCAACAATTATTTCTTTTTCATTTTCTTTTTATAACAACAACTTTAGTTGATACAATTTATCCCTCGCTTGTACTTTAACAATATATATATATATATATATATATATATATATATATATATATATATATATATATATATATATATATATATATATATATATATATATATATATATATATATATATATATATATATGCATCCGCAGGCATTGGGGTGGGATTTAAGCCAAAATCAAGAGAAGTCTAAAGAGTCAAGGGGAGGGGAAAGCTTGAGTGGTTTAATATATTAGGTGTTTGTTTAAATTGCACTGCATGCATGTATGTATGTATGTATGTATGTATGTATGTATGTATGTATGTATGTATGTATGTATGTATGTATGTATGTATGTATGTATGTATGTATGTATGTCTGTCTGTCTGTCTGTCTGTCTGTCTGTCTGTATGTATGTATGTATGTATGTATGTATGTATGTATGTATGTATGTATGTATGTATCTATATATATATATATATATATATATATATATATATATATATATATATATATATATATATATATATATATATATATATATATATATATATATATATATATATATATATATATATATATATACTGCAGTTTATTTTAAAAAAATACTGTGGAGGAGGGGCATCGAACGCATGATTCACATACATACATACATACATACATACATACATACATACATACATACATACATACATACATACATACATACATACATACATACATACATACATACATACATACATACATACATACATACATACATACATACATACATACATACATACATACATACATACATACTGTACTTTGAACTTGATTTACAAACAATTATTTTCTTAATTTCGAAGCTTCATAAATTACTTAAGTGCAAAGTGCTTGATGGAAATTGAAACGTATATGAAAAACAATATCTAATATCTATATATATGTTTAACAGATCTAAATTAATGAATTTATTTTTAAAATAATCAAAGGACTGTAACGTAAGTGCTTCGATACCTACTAAATTACCCAATCAAACTATTGCAAGTTTAATACAAGTTTATTTTGTTGTTTTGTTTTTTTTTAAATCAATCATCTGGATTATTTTCTCAATTTAAGAAGTTCAGTATAAGACCTGACATCTGTATTAACAGCGCTATTTGTGACAACGCTTTGCCTAAAATAACCTAAATTAACTTGGGGGTATTTTTGTAAACAGGAATATTTTAAAAAATATCTGTGGCAAAGTGTCAACGGCGGAGTTGCACTTTCCCATGCTTGCATAATTACTGCTTGATTTCAGATTCCACGGAGATGATAGAAAGCTATTTTCCCTTTTAACTTGTGCTGGGAATACGTTGTTATCATTTAGGAAATCAGTAACGGTTATGTATTAAGGGTCACGCTGCTCTTTCAACCATGGAATATTCAATACAATGATTACAAGCCAGAAATGCAAAGAGAATTCACATTATAGTATTTTTTCATGACATTGACACAAGAAGTATAATTATTTTAAGCTTTCCTATGAGAAATTATTAGCTAAAGCGTAGTATGAAATAAAATACTTTTGGAGCTAAAAGGAAACTATGACTTGTATGCTTATTGATTACTTTCGAAAATAAGTATCCCCTAATAAGTTCACACGTTCTTGACATCATAAAAATTAAACTTTTTTGAAATAATTGTTTTTTTTTTCTATTTAGAAAAAAGTCTAAATATCATTGAAGCAGTGATATTAAACGAAAAGGAACCGTTGTGATATGCCTTATAGAGCACAACGCAGAAATATTCTTAATAATTGCAGTACATGTAATCGTTCGTTATCGAAAATTTTCCAATCGTAAGGGCCGAAACATACAAAAAAATGATTTGTGTGTATTTAAAGTCATTAAAATGTAAAATTGTCTCAAATTATCCGCTGCATATAGTACAAATGGTCAAAAATGATAAATGATTAATTGCACGTCGGCAAAATAAATTAACTTGATGGTCTCTTATCAGACATCATGTATTGAGTTCAAGTCAATGTATAATATTTCTTCTTAAGTATCAATCCTTGAATATGGAAGTCATTATCAACAGAGAAAGACTTTATATATATATATATATATATATATATATATATATATATATATATATATATATATATATATGCACACACATATACATACATACACATATATAACTTAAGTCAAACCTTAGACAGACATTGCAATCTATATTTAAAATATGAGATATTTCACCTGTGAAAGAATTACGGGATAGGTTATATTACTGAACTTCATTCTCACTTAAACTACCAAATAATAACATTATTTTTCTAATTCACTAATAGTTACTCTTTCTTTATTGAACTTAGAAGCACTAAGCATATCAACATTGAGGTATGCTTCCCAAAAAAGTTGAATTATTGCTCTTTTTGCTACAGAGAGCATTGTCAATCCTGACCAATGCTTCACATTTAACACCGTTAAAAAAAAATTATTTTGAAATATTTTATATTTATTTTGAAAACAAGTTATGTTTTTGCGAATAAGGTACAACAAATCGATATTTGTAAAACATTTCAAGGCAAAGAAACTCTATACTACGGATCTGGTTTTTAAAATCTCTCTCTCTCTCTCTCTCTCTCTCTCTCTCTCTCTCTCTCTCTCTCTCTCTCTCTCTCTCTCTCTCTCTCTCTCTCTCTCTCTCTCTCTCTCTCTCTCGTTATATATTCCTCTGTACATAAATGTGGGAGGTTGCGGGTACAGTTGCATCGCTTGACGCCCAGCATTAATAAGTTAGTGTTAGGACTGATCATCGGGATAATGTTATTGGGTGGGATATCATGCTCATGTCTGCGGCATGATTCCCCAGTGCTAGACATCGCTAAACTACCACACTACAGACCTCGTAGCGATATGGCTGAAAAATTGTTTAAATCAAGGTTAAAAATCCATATCACCCATACCCATACCTCTGTACATAATCTGTTTGCATCGAATTATTGACATTAATCTGGATAAAGGAAGTGTGCTTACATGATCGACTCTGAGCTACTGGAAAAAATTCCTTTAAGCTAGTGTGTCGTCTAATCATCGTCAACTTTCAGCTAATTGGTTCTATAAGGAAACAAAAATTAGTTCAAAAGAAAAGTTATAGTGCAAACTGATTGATTGCAAACAGAAAAACAAGTTTATTTTCACAATATTCCGAAATCGTTGAAATGGTTTCCTTTGACTTCAGCGATCCTTGTGTGTGTGATGTTAACCTCGGTTCAATTTTCTTTGAAGTATATCCAAAATATACAACGGTTGCATTCTTTCTCTAATTTTAAGACTATGAAACCCAGTCTCGTCTTTTAGGTATGAACTGTTTTTCTGATTCTTAAGCATTTTGATATAATTCCCAGTTATTTTGCTTTGGAGAGTTCAAATTATCAATAAAAAAACACCATAATCGTGTTCCGAATATTTGGAACAGAGTTGGATTCCAAATAAACACACTCCACCAGACTGACCAAGACGCCCTCTGCTTGCATCACTCGGATAATAGTTTCCAGTTGCGGAGGTTGTGGATGTACATGGATTAAAGGAAAATGAGTTTACCTGCTGACACAAAGCCGGTAGCATTCGCTGATGACTTCTACAGCCCAGCTAAATCATGACACGATGGGAACTATTTTAATCACTTTGACACAAAGATGAGGAGAAAATTACATGTACGGGTTACTTGTTATTAAGACTCTATCTATACGGCTTAGTCGTTAATAGGATGTCGGTACGGACTGGAATGGGGAGGGGGAAGAATCATCGTTCTGTACGTTTTGAAGCGACCGGAATACACACAATACACTATAAACATTTTGATCCACTATACTACCAACGCACCTACAAACAGAAAGACGGATATATATATATATATATATATATATATATATATATATATATATATATATATATATATATATATATATATATCCATATCCATCCATGGTTGCCTATTGGATATCAGATTAATACATCCATAGAGTTGCAATAAAATGTTCATAAGAGCTTATAACAGATTATATTTTTAATAATATGTTTTAGTCGTGATAATTAATGTTTACGGCATACGTTATCTGAATGGACGTTTTTTCCATGCCCTCTTTCTAAATCTGACATACTTTAAGATCATGAATTTCGTTAAAAGTACTCTATATATTTTCTATCAGTTGTTTTTAATTTAATTTTTAAAGATGTTTTAGGATTGAAATTTAATAATTTCATATATTTCATTTTTTAGTACCAACACATAGTAGTTCATGGATATTACTTATTTTCTAATTTTACTGGTATTTTGAACTGGATTTTCTCTAGATATTTTAATAATATTTTTTATTTGAAACATAATAGATACTCATTTTCATCTCGTACCATCATTTTCTGTCATCTTCTGGAATTATTCCTATCTCAAGAAAACGTTCAATTGGATGAAAAGTTTTAAGTTACTCTGATTCTCGAAATAGTTGCTGTATTTACTCTCGTAAATATATACCCTTTCTATTTTGCATATTACGTTTGCTTTGCTTCTCACTTTGATTCCATAATGATACAAACTGATGGTATCTTCCATTAGGGTTTTTGTAACAATTAAACATTCTCTATTACTACGGTTACAGACGCAGTCAGTTCAGAGAAACATGGAAACACTGCGTAGATTTATGTCCGACCGAACTCCCGCAAAACTTTTGTTTCCCGTCTTCTGTTTAATTATTTAATTTATCCCTCGCTATTCCTTCAGAAAAATGACTCGTCTGGTTTGAATTTATTTTAAACGAATCGACCCTAATACATCAATGTCGGTCTGTTATTAAGATGAAATCAAGCCCTTCGTTTATCTGCGGAACAACACAAGGAGTGACCTGCCGCCCAGAATTCTGCTTCGGAGGCTGAGTGCAATATTTATTGACACAGCAGATTGAAAGACATAAGAGTTAAACACAGAGGAAGAAAGACAATTTTGGAGGGTGTGGAAAGACTTCCTGAAATTAATTGTGATCGATTTTACAAAAATGCTCGCTGCTAACTGAGAACATTATATGTTCTTCCTCGTCATTGCCCCAGAAAAAGTAGCAAACTTAAAACAGCATAAATAATATGTAGTGTCAGTGTTATTAGTACTTTTTGTCACAGCAGCAGTTGCAATAGCAGCAGTAGTACATATATTTGTAGTGGTGATAATGCTACTACTACTACTACTACTACTACTACTACTACTACTACTACTACTACTACTACTACTAATATTACTACTATCTGGAAAACAGCATACCATCTGCCTACTTGACATAATTTTAAAGTTACATACACACACGCACAGACATATATATATATATATATATATATATATATATATATATATATATATATATATATATATATATATATATATATATATATATATATATATATATATATATATATATATATATATATATATATATATATATATATATATATATATATATATATGTTTGACTGGGATACAGAGAGACTTCCCTAAACCAGTACTTCTGCAAACTGGTTACACACTTTGATCCTAGCAGAGTCGTTCTGAATATTCTGATCATCTGCATAAATCTACCAAAATATTTTGTCGCAACAAATAGCAATGCGGTTATTCCTGATCCTATATTTTTACACATGATTATATCAAAGAGATTTAACATAGACTAACAAAGAACTTTATACACACTGACACAACATTCTTTCAAACAAGTCTTTACTTAACATTTTCTTAAATCCTTTTCTAATTTTCTTTTTTTGTGTTGTATTGGGGATGGATAGAGTTAATGTCGTTGTCTCGAAATAAACTCCAGCTTGGAACGAAATAACGAAATATATACAACTTTTCAAATACATTTAATTATTAAAAGAGTAAATTAAATTTGTCATTTATGTAATGAATTTAAATCTTTTCCAGAGAAATTATTTGGGCCAATATTTAATGGACAGGACTTGGTACATGTGCTTTTGATCAGCTAATCTCTCAAACATCACGTGACGTATTGATATGAAAATCGTCATTTTATTTGGTTCAAATATGCTTGCTAAAGACATTGTCTAGGCAATGTGTATAATTCTTGCAAACCATCTGACCTTACTGAGAATAAAGAAAATTGTGACATCAGTAAATGACTATTTCTTAATTATTTATATAGATGGGAGACACAGCAGCGCAGTTAATAGAGCGTCAGACTTGTGGTCCACGGGTCCCGGGTTAGATACCCGCCCAGGCCAGCTGTTTTGGTGTGTCATTGAGAACAGCGCATAGCTTAATGTTCTATGTATCATAAACAATAACGTGTTAAACAGTGCCATTAAAAGCAGTCATGAAATTTACTCTTTCTATAGCTTTAAAGGTTATTTCCAGGCAATTTTTGTAAAGTATTGTGTCCGCAGACATTCTTAAATTTTAGCACATTTATTTCTCCATAAGTCTAAGAAAAAAATAATTTAGTGTTCAATCACGTCATCATTTAATCTGCGGATCGCCGAATTGTTGTTTGCCTGCTTTTGGAACAGTTTCAATACACGTGAGCTATAACTGCCGTTATCGGCACAAAATTTTCCAGATAATCTAATAAGCCCGGATTGGTCTTATCTTTGCCAGAACACTTAGAGTTGCGAACGGAAGATGGCAGATGCCTGTATGTCCGGCCTACTTACAAACACCGCCAGAAAACATGCTACCGCGTATCCTGTCATACAGAAAAAAACAACCTATTCATTCCATCCAATTTTAAAATAACGTTTATTCATAGCAAAGATTCCTGGTTTCACCCCCATATTCATTCTCTCTCTCTCTCTCTCTCTCTCTCTCTCTCTCTCTCTCTCTCTCTCTCTCTCTCTCTCTCTCTCTCTCTCTCTCTCTCTCTCTCTCTCTCTCTCTCTCTCTCTCTCTCTATTTTTTTAGTTCTTCGCAACAAAAACCTTGAAAAAAATCAGTAAATAAAATATCATTCATATTTTTTATTGTGAGTAAATGACTCGCATGATTAATTTTCTATTCCCTTAAACGTTAAATTATATAAATCATGCGAAAATGTAATATATACATCACAAATTATTCAGTCAACAGTTTATAAATAAATACTTCTATTCTTTAGAATCTTTGTGCATGTTTTTAAGAAAATGTTTCTTGTTCTTTGTTTTAACAGCACTTTAAAAGTTTTGCCTTTTAAAGCAATGCTATCTATCTACCTTATTCAATGACACACATAGGCTTGGAAAGTATCAAAATAAATACTTCTAAAAGCTGATTACATTTATCTTTTAACTCAGGACTTTTAATTTGGTAGAAACGTAAAGTATTTTTTTTCGATCTTTTTATATTTGAAAATGACCTTTTCATGTATATTGATACGAGGAATGTCAGTGTCCACGAAGGCGGTGAATCACGTGCTTCATTTAGACTATCGATTCCATAATACATTGTATATTAACAGTTTCAGTTGGATTAGCACAGAGTTTACAGAATTCGATTGTCAAAGGCAAATCAAGACGACTTAAATCACTCGTATAGTTCTGAAGATGCGTTATGCACGCCTTTTGAAACTATTTCAAGGGTATGTCAAACAGTAGGAAATTACCTTCTTTGAAATGTCGACAAAAACGCATTAATCTAATAAATGCTAGCATGAAAAACATTAGATTATATATATATATATATATATATATATATATATATATATATATATATATATATATATATATATATATATATATATATATATATATATATATATATATATATATATATATATATATATATGTGTGTGTGTGTGTGTGTGTGTGTGTGTGTGTGTGTGTGTGTGTGTGTGTGTGTGTGTGCACTTCACGAATTTATGATTTTTAACTATCCAGCAAAATATTTGTCATAAATTTATAATCAGTTAAATGGGTATAGAATGATTTTGGCACAAGAAAAAATTTCAAATGCCAATAATCCGGGTTAAAAACGTAAATTGAAAAAGAATTGTTATATGGTTGCAAGAAATGAATGCATATATATATATATATATATATATATATATATATATATATATATATATATATATATATATATATATATATATATATATATATATATATATATATATATACATGCGCGTGCGTGTGTGTGTGCAAGAAAAAACATCTTCGTCTGGTATTACATGTACATAATGTAAGGAGATTCGAATTATTTTAAAGTATTTATTAACAAGGTAACTAAATATTCAGTGCAAATGGTCGATTTTAACTCTATGCTGCGTGTATTTCAACACAAAAAGAAACCAAAAAGTTGTTAATTAAGAACGAACAGATGTGGCTACTGATGCATATTCTACAGCATAATCCAACAAACTAAATAAAAATTTTAACAAAATATTATGAAAATTTGCGATCATATGTTAATTCATTCAATTATGTAATGCAACTTAATATATAATCTAATCATAAAATGACTGATATATTAGAAAAAATTACCGATAATTTAATATTAAAATCTCCAGTATATATTAAAATCTCCAGTATGTCTATTAAAAAAAGGGGCTCTCATAAAGATGGGTACTTTTCATACAGGTGGATACTTTTCATGTCAAGGTTATCATGTCCTAATTATTTAAGGATAAATGACAGATCAAAGGTTATGTTTTAAAATTCTTAATATTAGATTATTCCAAAGAGGTCTCTGCTTTAATTCACTTCATTTTTCATTCCATTTACAGTACGTATTAACTTACGGATAAACTATGTTTTAAGAAATTGCAATGATTTCACAGTATGAGGAACAAAAATTGTTTTTATGTCCGTTGTATGCAAAACAAGAGAAAAAATTATGAATATAATTTATCTGAGCTGAAATACGGAGAACTGCTGGATACTGTTCTTATAATAAATTTGTGTTTGATTTGTGTGTGTGTGTGTGTGTAATTTAGATTTTTTGGAGCTTTAACAATTTTTTTCAGTCATATTGCTACTATGTATGCAGTGTGATAGCTTATAGTGAGGTCTAACACTGGGGCATCATGCCGCAGACATGTGGCATGATGTCCCACCCAGTCACATTATCCCGACACTTGGCCGACCAGTCCTAACACTAACCTCTCAATGCTGAGAGCCAAGCGAAGGAGCTGTTAGTACCATTCTTTAAAGTCTTTAACATGACTCGGTCGGGGTTCGATCTCCCTCATCCGAGGCGGACGATCTAACCACAAGGCCACCGGAGCGATCTAATAAATTTGGAAAAGTATACCAAATTAATAGATGTTAAGATAGGGGATTGGGTTCAAGGGACAACAAAACGTGTTGTACCATCGATCGATCGATCGATCGATCGAGAGAGAGAGAGAGAGAGAGAGAGAGAGAGAGAGAGAGAGAGAGAGAGAGAGAGAGAGAGAGAGAGAGAGAGAGAGAGAGAGAGAGAGAGAGAGAGAGAGAGAGAGAGAGATTCAAGTAATTAAAGTTTTAACGACACTACTACCCTGTTTGGGAATTCGCACTCATTCTTAACACGTTGATATACTACGGCGAGAACGTGCAGGGCTGGGAGTTGTCGAACGGAAGGGGCAACATTATTGTCGGAAGTATTGTTTTTTTATGGAGACTGGCAAGGATTTTATTAATTCGTAACTGTTACAAGTTTTATTTTAAGTTCACTTTATTAGAACACAAATCATTATCGCAAGTGGTCAACTGGTACAGTTATATTCTTCTCAACCAATTATTCCTTAGGATTGTTTCTTTTCAATAAATTTAAACGGGAAGTTTAAATTGATGAAAAATCCATTTTCAGTGAAGAACATATGTAAGGAAAAATGTGTGCGAATTTTTTCTCTTTTTTAATATTGTGACAATCATTCATAGTTGTATGCGGAATGGGGCTAGGAAAAACATTTGAAGGTTAGCCATGTAATATTAAAACTACATAACATTTTATATGCCAATGTAGGTGTTGTAAGCCATGTGTTTTCTTATTTTGTTATTTATCGTCTATTAATTCAAATTTGTTCCTTTTGTACTATAAGAATGTAAAAATAATCAGACAAATTTAGTTCATGATAATAAAATTATCACATTTGTATAAAAATAGCAACATGAAGCCATCAGTAATTGGTTAACATCGAGATCTCCCTTTGAATAATGAATGAAAGAAATAGAAATAAGTTTTACAAAATTCCCGTTTGCAGAGTGTTTATGAAAGAAAAATGGGTGTCGGAGTCTGATACCAGATAACAAAATTAAGATGGTGTGTTTGCAATATTAAATTACCTCCGGAAATTCTTCCTTATTTGTAAGAATGCATTTAAAGAAATGCAATAGTAGATATCCACCTTAAATTATAACTCAATTTACCTGTTTTCTCTCATCTTATTAATAGCAAGACGGGATACAAATGACGTCATTTAGGATTGACAACTCACACATAATTTCTTTGTTGAAGTATAGATGTATTCAACACGCCGACTAGGATAAATAAATTCAAATTTATTTTATTAATACTGTGAGATCGAATCATATTTCATTATTAATTTATCGTTTTCGATCACTGATGTTTTACTGATTTCAAAGGGACGGATAATTTCTTACAAACAAAATGAAAAATATCGTCAGCAACGAGACTATAAAGATACAGCATTCAAGAAGCTTTGATTACAGGTGCATTTAATTCCGCTGAATTTGCTTATTAATATAAGTAATACTTCTCTTATCAAACATACTAAAGAAAAGGTAAAGTAGATGTTTCAATTTAACAGGGTTTATCTTGTACCTGACCCCGAATCTCTTCAAGATACCACCATCACCATGTCATTGAGTGATCTCTCCTTCTTTATCTACAGCTCTTGCAGCAACGAGAATCAATTTTCAAAGAAAAGAGCATTCTTTTCCAGTTCTAATGATAGTATCCGTTTAGACTTGATAATATCCACTGTTTTGTCCCAAAATATTTCCCTTGCATTTTGTTTCATGGGTGTAAAACTCGAAGCTCTAGATGCTTCATTTGAAGGAGGAAATCCGGTTGCACTATATTTTAAAAATCTTCGTTTTTAATTAAACGGTGAATAAAGCACTCCTGCAACGCCATAAATTTGTATTGCGTTGTATCTTTATTCATAACACAGTTGAGATATTTCCTCTGGTGTCATAAAGAATTTCACATATATCAGAGATCAGAAGTTTTTGAAGCCGCCATCTTTTGTGGAGATCAACAGAGTAGAAGGGAAGAGATCCTTGAATTAAACTTTCTTCCATAGATTGTTTCCGTCCGACTTTTGGCGCCATTTTTATATTTCGGAAGGCGTCTGCATCATCCCTTATCGCGGTATCATTAACTCATTCAAACTGGACGATATCACTTTCAGAGATGCCAACTGTTAGTTTCAACTTTGCAAATACATAGGTGACATTCCCTGTTTCATGTTCATTCCATAGTAATTCATATTATTATACTGTCCAATTTGACCAATTTGACCGATCTGACCCATTTGACCGCCAGATGGAGAGTCGTGGTGCATAGGTGGTGCTGTTTGCGGCATGCTCTGTTGAGGATGTCGGAAGCCCAGAATGTCATTTACGGAATGTGGTGACGTAGCCCAGGCTCGCACCATACAAGGGGTAACGCAATTTGACATTGGCATTGACATTTGGGGCTTATTGTTGAGATTATTAAGAGTGTTAAGCATTTGTGGCTGAGATGTCATTTGAGAGGGTTGCATGGAAGGAATAGTTTGAGGAGCGGGGCAGGAATATGGATACATCTGAAACTGAGGATTGTAAAGCTGACTGGACGCTGCCACAGCCGCTGCTGCCACAACTTGTGCATTTTTATTCTCGTATGGAGCTTGGTTCTGGTTGGGGCTGCCGTTATTTCCGATCTTGTTACGTAATATCCTACTAATGGAACTAACTGAAGGTACATTGTATTTATCACACACACCGTCGGCTAGAAGTTTGTCTCTTATTTCCCATGCGAATATTCCTGGGTCCCTTTCCTTGTACACTTTGATATGTTTGACTACATTTGGTGTTGTTACCCTAGGTTTGCTGCCACCTATTGCACCAGGGAGGATCGAACCTGTTTCATTGTACCGAGCGAGAATCTTGCTGACGCAGCCGTGGGACACTCGGAGTTGACGGGAAATGTCACATGGTCTAACTCCCACTTGAGCCAGCTCAACTATCCGTAAACGAATAGCGTTCGGCAACGGTCGCCCATTGACGAAGACACCTCCTAGCTGGTTTACTTCACCAAACGTACTTTGCTCTGAAATAGATAATAACGTAACAGGTTGAAATATATGTCATACTTTTATGTACGTATATGTAATATATATCGTTTGGCAAACATTATCACATCTCCAAAATTAATTAAACAAGGGATATAAAACCTAGACTTTTAATTACGTGTGAGAAACTTTGATGGCATATTAAGTAAGTTTAATTATAACATTGCTAATTTTCCCATATTATATGAAAAGTTTTACGATTGTTGCTATATTGAATGGTCAGATGAACATAAAATTTGTGTACGTGTGTTTCACTATGATTCAACCACACTCGTGCCTATGTAGTTCCACTTGCTTTAGTGATCGCTTCTGTATTGATGCCACTTGTATATTAAGTCATGTACGGTCGATAACTCCCATTAGACATAATTATGTGCACAGTTACCTGGATATTAAGGTAGCCTTCTCAAAATGGTCATTTTCTGCTTGACCAATGGCTGACATTTATAATAAAACGCTTGACGATAATATAATTTCATAAGAATGTCGAAACTCATTCAGATGAGTTTAAGTGATATTCAACTACTTTTCATTTAATTACATACGAAACTGAGGCTCTTTCAAAAGTACTCATGTTTCAACTGTTTTTCTTTCAATTACATACGAAACGGAGGCTCTTTCAAAAGTACCCATGTTTCAACTGTTTTTCTTTCAATTACATACGAAATGGAGGCTCTTTCAAAAGTACCCCTGTTTCAACTGTACCCCTGTTTCAACTGTTTTTTTTTTTTTAATTACATACGAAACGGAGGCTCTTGTAAAAAAAATACACATGTTTCATTTCTTATTGAAATAGACCTAAATAAGCAGCCGACAGGTAAATCATGAAACAAACAGAACTACTCAGAATATTTATTAAATGTTAAAAATTGGCCAGTATAGCTGTGAAATACTCTGCGCTATACGCCGGGGCGGTGACCTATTTAAGAAGCAAATGTATGCTGAACTGCAGTGCTTTAGAACAAATAGTTTACTTTTAAGGCGCTGCAATATGCATAGAATATTGGGCGTGTGTATGCCTATTCATGCGAACGGTGCCTTGAACAAAACTGAAAGTAGTACATGATCGAATATAGATGATCTTTTACAATTTACATAATCAACCCATCGCGTGTTGGGCTTTTAAAATACCTCTTGTACGTGGTCAATATAAGGAAGATTGGCTCGCTGCGTGGTGATTGAGAGGCATTTTACATATAGAAAGGAATTAGGTATACGTGACTGCTGGAGATAAATGATTTCTACCTAAAGAGTTCCCACCCACCCCAAACATTTATACTATTGTATATGCTCAATTTATGTCAATAATAATATAGCACGATACAATTAAACTCTAATTCACGAATCATTACAACTTCACAAACGTTAACAAGTTTACCCGAATCTGAATGCTCGCATGGAATACATACATATGGTAACAAAGAGCAACAGTGTTACATACATGAAAAAACAGACATCATACTGTATTAATAAGAGAACGAAGGAAACAAAAGAAGAAACGTTAATAGGGACCGACAGGTAAGAGGTAAGGTAAGGTAGGGGTCGGTGCAGCATAAAAGCTACACACATTTGGGAATGGTAGTTCTTCTGTTAATCTCTCTTTGCATAAAAATAAAATAATTTCCATTTTGACATTGATTTCAGATAAAAAGGAAGTATCAATCAACAATTTCCGTCCCCCCTAAAATTTAAGCATTGTATTATGCAATTTCATATTGACAGTTGAAATCAGCTCGAAGAATCAAGCATCTCTCTCTCTCTCTCTCTCTCTCTCTCTCTCTCTCTCTCTCTCTCTCTCTCTCTCTCTCTCTCTCTCTCTCTCTCTCTCTCTCTCTCTCTCTCTCTCTCTCTCTCTCTCTCTGAATCTGTCTCTGTCTCTCTGTGTCTCTCTATCTCTCTGAATCTGTCTCTGTCTCTCTGTGTGTGTGTGTGTGTGTGTGTGTGTGTTTATGTATGTATGTGTGTGTTTTGCATTGTTTATGTATTTCAAAATGTCAAATGTAAATGGTGACCGATTTAATTTGGCAGCTAAAGCTACCTATTTCAAAACGACTAAAAGATTTTATCTGAAAAAGCGCTTGTATAACATAATAAACATTTAAAACTAATATTTTCTTTAACTTTAGGAAAGACGATGCATGCAAGTTTATCAATGTAGTTTTTATACGTTCAATTTGAATTAATTTGAATACATTCAAAAGCATGTTTGAATTATTACAAATCGTTTCTATTAAGAACTTACAATTTATGATAAAGGCAATACACATAAAATAATTATATATATATATATATATATATATATATATATATATATATATATATATATATATATATATATATATATATATATATATATATATATATATATATATATATATATATATATATATATATATATATATATCTGTGTGTGTGGTGTTGTATTCATAGCATATTGTGTATATGAATTTATTTGTCAATATGTAAATGGCTGAAATAATTATTTGATATAAAATATAACTTAATTTATTGAATTATATTTCTAATAGGAAAATTATCTTTGTTGAGAAATTTAGGAAACGTTTAATATCTCTGCTCATTTAAAGCATTAATTAAATAATTTAATAATAATAATAATTTAATAATTTACTAATTTAATAATAAGATTATATTAAGATATACAAGAATACCCTACCTTGCTATACAATTTTATCTAATTTTTATCATTTTATATGTTCTCTGTAAAAGAGAAAAGTATTTTGTATCTCACACAGGCAAATATAACGGCGCATATAATTCGGTTCCTAATTTGTCACAGTACAGATGATTATTGACACATTACAGATGATTATTGATACATTACAGATGATTATTGACACAGTAAAAATGATTATTGACACAGCGCAGATGATTATTGACGCAGTATGAATAACTATTGACACAGTACAGATGACTATTGACACATTACAGAGTATGAATGATTATTGACAGAGTATGAATGATTATTTAAATCGTGTAGCTTGGTCATAAATAGTATCACGCTGTTACACATATTGTGCTCTGAATTCGACGATTCGTATCAATTGTATAAACGCAAGACACGGAAAATGAATCACATGGAATACTCTTGAAAGAATAGATATAAAACACAGTAATTATATATTTGAATTTTATTCTGTTTTTTTTTTTAGTGGCACGGCTGTAAAAGTATATATCGAAACACCTGAAACTACTATAGGTAATATTGAGATGAAATATCGTGAAATTAAATTACAAACGTTCATACTTATTCGTTCAAGACGTGTTTTTTTTTCCGCAGTCATTTCGAGATATTTAAGGGAGTCAATCTTTCGATATATTTAAGAGAATCTCTCACATTAAATAAGCCTATCTTTTATGTACGCTATATACAGCAATCAAGCAAACCAATGTATCAACACAGTGAAGCGGGCATTGTTTCCTTCTGCCAATGAATACTTTGAAGAAAAAACAGCTGCATTTTTAAATAGTAAGCCAAACATTAACCCCATAAACAAAACGTCA
>JAEAOA010001663.1:50000-55000 GCA_016746295.1 Potamilus streckersoni | reverse complement strand
TATATTATTCTTCGGATAATATTCTATTGGAAAATACCAATATAATTAAGTTGACTGATCTGATACCCTAATGTATTTTCAAACAAGGCATATTCCAAGTGAATCATCTGACCTGACATGTTAATATATAAATTTCTTTCAAATAATCACAAAATTGTTAGCGATATAGAAAAATCAAGCATGTGTATAAATGGAATATTCTTGAACACTCGTTCGCGGTATTTGTCCACACATTTTTACATTGTAGGGTAGTAACATTAAATGACTTCAGGACATGCTAAGAAAATAAATAATTGGTTTAATCGAAGAGATTGGTAGATATATAGATAGATAGATAGACACATAAATATATATACTAGGGTACGCAAATTTGTAGTCCGATTTCAGTTTAGATGCGAAACTATTCAAACATATTTTTTCTAATATTAGTCCTTTTGTTATACCATTAGTTAAAATAATCTGAAATGTGTTTATACGTAATTTAATGTACAGCGAATATTAAAGAGGTCACATGACATATATCCATAATTTATGTTCATGAAATTATCAAAAACAACATTGTTGCATTAGATCACTTACACACGTTACATTTACCTCATGCCATTTCAAGTCATTTCGTTCCATATTTTTAATCAACGCATATATTTGCAAATGGAAAATTATTATTATTATTATTATTATTATTATTATTATTATTATTATTATTATTATTATTGTTGTTGTTGTTAATAATAATAATGTTTTAACTAACTTATTGTTTATATAATTTTATTTATAGCCATTAACAATTAACTACAATATCGATCTGCATAGCAAAATAAAGTTTAATTTAAATTTGTCATGATATTAATATATCGTATGTTTTAAATCAAGCATCGCGGTTTAATTTGATTAATTTCTCATTGATTCTGGAATCTGTATTGTCTGCTTTTCCCTACAGAATAAAGAATGTATTTATTATTAGTTGTAAACAAGATTCTGCAATTAACGACAAAATATCTTGCGAAATTCACGAAGGTTTAATCTATTTGAACTTTGGAAAAGCGGCAAACCATTAGTCTTTGATTAGTTTCAAATCTAAAGCATACAACCGAACCCGTGTATTTGGAATGTGGAGTCAACCAGCCATTTGTGTAAAGGATACAATAAATACTCTACCGAGGCAAACTTTTTGACACTTGAACCCCCTAGCCTTGTTGTTTATGCATCTTTTAACTGTTTCTACCACGCTGAAATATTCTTCTCATTAACATGTGGAAGTCATATGCTAGTTTTCTGTATCATTTACAAGTGAACTCGTATCTTACCATCACTAAAACTGCTATTTCAACAGGGTTTTGTTCGTCAAAGTAAAGAGAGGTTTTACATTGAAATTTTCACACGCTTGTCTTACATGCACGTGTTAATTTTTATTATTGATTTTCAAAAAAGACTGCATTTTGCGGGTAAAAAAAAACCCAACAACATAAAACGGTACATACCCATGACTAACTGTGGAGAGCCGTACGCCACACCAAAATAGGCAAACTTGCCACTATCGACGTCAATACGCTCCAGAGTTATCGGTAAACTCGCTTTTCAACAACAGGTAAAAGTTTAAAGCCCTTCTAAAGCTGAAGACCACTTGCTATATGAAAACACAAAACGTTCTGATTTCCCGTGTTGGACTACAGCACGGTAAGAAGGCATTCATGTCAATTTCGTTTTCCCTGACACGAGGGACCTGTGCCCTTCCCTCACAAACTCGATTTGGGACGTGACACAGTTGCCGTTACTCTCTACGTGAGCTGGCATTGGCTGAGTGAAGATTCAATGGCCTATCAATTTCCACGAATCCCTCCCCACTGGGAGGGGGCTTCTAACCTTGAGCCACTAATCTGGATACGATGCATTTTGTATCCATTCAAGTAATTCAGTTTTAATTACCATTGATTATAATGTAACGCTAAGTGCGCTATTGAAATTTGTTGCATAATTCTAGTTTAGCCTGGTGTTTATCAGCCAT
This sequence comes from Potamilus streckersoni, assembly GCA_016746295.1. NCBI lineage: Eukaryota > Metazoa > Mollusca > Bivalvia > Unionida > Unionidae > Potamilus > Potamilus streckersoni. Next base: position 52,995 of record JAEAOA010001663.1, on the reverse strand, counting down.
CACGAACTCCGTCAACGACAAGAAGTGCCATGTTCATTTTTAAGCAGCCAAGGTTAGACAAAATGATATCAGGTGATATAAGCTTATTAATATTTATTATTATTATTATTATTATTATTATTATTATTATTATTATTATTATTATTATTATTATTATTATTAATTTTATTATATTATTATTATTATTATTATTACAATATTATTATTTTCTTTTTTGTTGGTGGTGGTGGTAGTGGTGGTGGTGGTAGTGATGGTGGTGGTGGTGGTGTTGTTACTGTTCTTACTACTTCTATTTCTACTATTACTACTACTACTACTACTAATCGTCACTAATATCGGTATTTAAAATAATTAATAGTTTGGGTATAAAAGTATAATAGGTTCAACAGTTCAGTCTGATTTTTTGCACGATAGAAAAAAGGAAAATAAGAAGATATATTCAAATAATTTTCATTTGGCTATCATTCCAAAAATACTGCTTTGCTAAGTTGATTGGTCCTAATATTAGTATGTCTGTAGACATTTATGGTTTTTCACAAATTGACTACAAAGGACTTGGATACCTGTTCATATTCGTGACAAGAGGTTCAGCCATAAGAACACTTTTGTAAAAAGTCCTTGTTTCCTCTGTAACAGAAATCAATGACTTCTTCTGTTTCAAACCTGATTAAGGATGTCTCAATATCTTAATGTATGTATGTATGTATGTATGTATGTATGTATGTATGTATGTATGTATGTATGTATGTATGTATGTATGTATGTATGTATGTATGTATGTATGTATGTATGTATGTATGTATGTATGTATGTATGTATGTATGTATGTATGTATGTATGTATGTATGTATGTATGTATGTATGTATGTATGTATGTATTTATGTATATTGGTATATAATAATGTTGAATTATGCACCTTTTTGAGCGTTATAATAATAATAATAATAATAATAATAATAATAATAATAATAATAATAATAATAATAATAATAATAATAATAATAATAATTATTATTATTATTATTATTATTATTAGTAGTAGTAGTAGTAGTAGTAGTAGTAGTAGTAGTAGTAGTAGTAGTAGTAGTATTGATTGCGCAATGATATGTGTTTAAAATACGATATTACTTGTAATAAATATACGTATTTGTGGGCAAATGTCGTGTGTCTTCATGAATGGACATTTTAGCTCATCCTCTAATCAGCTGGAAGTTCTGCATTCCGATCAATGGCATCGGGAGAAACTGAGCTAGCTCAATTTGATTTACTTGTCGCGTTCTGCCACAATACACCTCGATGCAAGTCATTTACACATCTCCCGTTCAGTGAATAACAAAGAACAAAAACAGCTAGCTCGAGTTTACGAGCCTCCATAACCGAACTTGTTTTATATCAAGCATCAGGATGGCTGGTGTAGTGACAACTGTTCGTCTTGAACGTTGTCTCACAGTAAAAAGTGAATAATTGTTTTGCTTTTTCAGTATGGACATGTTTCGTAAAGGTAATATGTACCGATTACGCCCTTCATATATTTATTGTTTGTGTATATAACATTTATGTTTTGTATTCCTCTGGTACTCGGACTTTGGATTAGGACCAGTTCCATACGGGCGAGTACCTCATTCAGACTGGATTAGGACCGATTCTCTTAAGGCTAGTACGTCGTCATGACTGTAGGATTGAACCCGTGTCGGAGTTTAAGATAATCATGTGCTTCGCTACTGTATACAATAATAATCACTTGCTTCGCTACTGTGTGCAAAGACCGCAAGGAAGTTTTAATGATCAACCTGAAAAGGAGTGTTTGTGGAGGATATTGTATTTATGAATTGGTGTGCCTTTGCCACGTATCAGGTGATATTTGTTTAGAATGCCCGCGTTCCTTAATGTATTAACTAGCAAAAGGTGAAGTGAAAAATCCCAGCGGTGGACTAATTGATTAAAAGCGGGTTAAGAATTATGAAGCTAGTCGTTTCCTAATGATTGATGGTCCGTCAAAAAGACATTGTTTATAACGCAATGTAACTTGCTGCATTTGGTTCCATTGCATCTCATGCAGTATCAACCACCGTCATCAGCTACTACTACTACTACTACTACTACTACTACTACTACTACTACTACTACTACTACTACTACTACTACTACTACCACTACTACTACTACTACTACTACTACTACTACTGTTATTATTACTATTGCAATTACTACTACTGCTATTATTACTACCACTACAACTATACTGCTACTACTATTGCTGCTGCTGCTATTACTTCTACTACTATTGCTATTATTACTGCTATTATAACTTCCACTACAACTATTACTGCTACTACTATTATTACTGCTGATATTACTACTACTACTGTCACTACTACTATTACTATTATTACGACTGCTACAACTACTACCATTACTACAACTACTACTACTACTGTCACTGCTACCATTATTATTATTATTATTATTATTATTATTATTATTATTATTATTATTATTATTATTATTATTATTATTACTACTACTACTACTACTACTACTACTACTACTACTACTACTACTACGGCTGATGCTAATACTACTGCTACTATCGTCTTAACTGTTATTACTAACGATGCTATGACTACTAGATATCAATTTAGTAAAATGGTTTGATAGCCAAGAAAAATGCCATATACTTGTATTTATCTCAGATACATTCATTGTTTTTACCTATTATCTTTACTTCTCACATATTCTTAACAATCTATAACTAAAATATGAAGTGATCATGTCATAGTTGACCTTAGTCTTTTCAAGTATGTATGTATGTATGTATGTATGTATGTATGTATGTATGTATGTATGTATGTATGTATGTATGTATGTATGTATGTATGTATGTATGTATGTATGTATGTATGTATGTATGTATGTATGTATGTATGTATGTATCTATTTCTCTCTCTCTATCTATCTATCTATCTATCTCTCTATCTATCTATCTCTCTCTCT
>JAEAOA010001663.1:0-45000 GCA_016746295.1 Potamilus streckersoni | reverse complement strand
TGTTGAATTTTTTAATATTTATTTCTGTATGAAACACAACGCCCTCAAAGCAAAATCATAACACACCAAAAAAAACCCCCAAACAAACAAAAAAAACCCTACCCCTTTATATTTGTCTCTGTTTGTTCTCTCGTTCTCCTTCTCTCTTTCTGTCTCTCTAAAAGCTATTCTGACTGAAATTCAGTAAAAAAAAATGAAGCATTAGTAATGATTTGGCTTTTAGAGCGCAGTCATAACCTGCTAAAAGATTGACCTTGCTTTAAGATTAACATCTGCCTGCTGGAATGAACATTTAGTTATTTAATAGGTTGCTTTGTCATAAGCAAACGGTCAACTAACTTCCAAGTGAGAAAACCTATGTATATTAATACTTCCACTTCCTCTTGATCGCCAGGAAACAATTTTTAATCTATTGGAAAACAGACAGTAAAACAATGTCAAAGGTAAAGTGCCGTATGGATAAGGTTTCATTAATTTTATCAGTATGAAATGCAGGTGAAGTAAATATAAATTTCTCCAAACAAGATGCGTGGTCTTCAATTGGGCTAGATTAGGTCTACACTTTCTCACACCCCGCAAACTAGTCGAATGTTCTATACCATATGATAAAATGATCAGCAAATTTAATTACCAAGCCGTGCTCTGCTTCAAAGCAAGAGGCATCTTACAACCCGGCGCGGCAAATCGCTATAAAACTGCATGTTTAATGTGAAATGTTTTTATCATAAGGGCAATAATCCAAAATAATCACGGAAATACCTTTCAAATGGTCATTGATGACTTGTCGTCACATATCTCGGTCAAATTTGAGTTGAGGTTCGAACAAAACTATGTTTTCATTGGTGCTCTGAAAATTGGTCTCGACTAGTTTTGTCAAGTTAGTTCAGTGGAATAATTAACAAGTAGAAATGCCTAATAACATATTTGGGTAAATGTTCTTTTGAAATATTTTTAGGATACTTTTAAAACTAGCGTTTCCAAACTTCGTTAATCTGAAAAAAAAAGAGAATCTAGTGTTGTATTCGCTACAGTCCTAATTTCGTCTGAACTGTTAAATTATGAGATAGAAAAGCATTCATAAACTTTAAGCATAAAAAGGTATTTCATGCGAACCTCTTAGCTAATCTATGCTTGAGAGAGAGAGAGAGAGAGAGAGAGAGAGAGAGAGAGAGAGAGAGAGAGAGAGAGAGAGAGAGAGAGAGAGAGAGAGAGAGAGAGAGAGAGAGAGAGAGAGAGTACCTCCTTTTTTTGATATGGTACTCCTGCTGATTTTAACATCAAATGCTTTCTCCAAATGTCTTACATAAAAATCCCATTTACATCTCGTATGAAGATTCAGGTTACACAGGGGGATGTCGCCCTCTCAGTGGCAGTTGAAGGTGCCAAGGACCCTTAATCTAACTTGATTTTAAGTGCTTGTCAACGCTGATAGATCGAATGGCAAAAATGACACCTACGCGCGTTCTGATCGTGTCGTAACCACTTACCAGAGTGATAACGGATCACAGTCTGCTTTTAGCTGGACCCAATAGTTCCTCAAACGAGAGGTCGGCACCGGAAACATTCTTCTGAAAGTAGACTTGTAAAGACGATGCAAAATATCAGCTTTTTAGGGAAGGAAAGTGTTCGATTTAATATGAGTATTAAAATGGGTCGGTTGAATTTGAGGAATCAGGAACACTAAATGGGATTTATATTTGGAACAAACGTATGCTTTTGACACGTACTTTAATACATCCATTACATTGTCCTCAACGTCACTAAAATGGTTTGAAATAATGTAATGATTATAACGAGATTCGTAACTTAACAAACACGATGATCAACGACAACTTGTCAGAGACCCATCTAGGATGAATGACATTTTTAATGTTTTATATCCTTGACTTAGACCACATTAGTCAGCAACTTAAGTTACATATATACAAAAATACATCTTTTCTTTCTTTACAGTGCAAATTCTGTAATCAGCAGTTTAGAATTATTATCGTTAAGTTAAACAAATGGTGGCTCTCATTGCATAGAGACCACATATTACACATGAGAGTTCTCATTGCAGAGCAACGGCATATTCCATATACCGTCCGTTTCTTAATTGTATTCTTATCTTAGTTATAAAAATCGGCGAAATACACTCCGATGTGATAACTACAACCATTAATGCATTTTTTAAAACTAAACTATGGCTCGTCAGGTAAAGAATGCTTTTCTAAGGCCTAACATGCTTATGCAGAGATTACGCCTTTAATCCTAAAGTTGTATGCACTGTATTTAGTTAAACACTGATTGCTTCAATTACAAAGCCTGCTTTGTCTGATTGAAATAACGGACGGGCCTCGTCTGGTTACAGATCCGCGTCAACTCTAAGCGATGTGAGCTTATACGGTAGGTCTTCCACTGCTCAAGACTTGCGTGTAGAAACTGTTTACATAAACTGAAAATTAGTTATCGGTAAAGATGTTCTTTGGTCCAAACGTGTAGAAAAATCATAGTAATGCATACTATAATCATTACAAAGAATTTACCTGAAAAGGACAACAAAAGGCTAACAATTAGTGAAAAATTAAACGGATGAGCAAAAGTTGATGTGGGAATATACGCTCTGATGAAAATAATGTATTTAATTGAAAAGGTAATCGTTTTCAGATGTAGGATAAATAAACAATTAATAATTATGACAAAGGAATCCTATCAATTTTGAAATTTATCATTTATTTTATCTTAACTTTAATTGCAATAAAACAAGAAACAATCACAATTCCTTACTTATCATCAGTGATTCTATATAAACACTGACAAAAATGAAGATAACAGTTTACACAAGACGGACTGAATCTCACCAAATCTAGACTGATGAAGGATAAACCAGGAAGCAAATTACTTGCATCAAATTGAACATCATTTTACTATGCTTTTAAATAGTAGGTGGTTGAAAAATAAATATATCTTCTTTTGTGAAACAAACAAATCGTAGAAACATGTTAAAGGAAGTTAACGGTAGCTCTTTGATAGTGTCATATACTTAGCTTTATGAAACAAAACATCTTTATTTAAAACAATCTTTCATAGAGGTAAGGAATATAAGCAAACTGTTTTAGCTTGACTAATCGAACGAAAAACTATGTATGTATGTATGTATGTATGTATGTATGTATGTATGTATGTATGTATGTATGTATGTATGTATGTATGTATGTATGTATGTATGTATGTATGTATGTATGTATGTATGTATGTATGTATGTATGTATGTATGTATGTATGTATGTATGTATGTATGTATGTATGTATGTATGTATGTATGTATGGATGGATGGATGGATGGATGGATGGATGGATGCATGCATGCATGCATGTATGTATGTATGTATGTATGCATGCATACATACATATATCTCTTTATCGCTCTATTTCACGCTATTTTAATGTGGTTTTATATACCTATGTATTATTCTACTGAATAATGAATAAATTTTTTATAATTTTCTTGTGTGCTTTGAATAGTAATCGAAAATTCTTCATCAGAATTTCGGCGTGAACTTAGATTATTTTGCAGTTCTGTAATTTTTATAAGTGTTTATAAATTTGATTTCATAATTAATCAATTATAAAGATATAATTGTATTTGCTACAATTTCTTCTGATTGTTTTCTTTTAATTTATCAATAAGTGACAATGACTGAAGCGGAAGAGGCGCAAGAATAAAAGCAGTGTCATTTTAGACTTTCATCATAAAGGTATATGTTTGCTTCTAAAAAACTGAAACTTGCAATAGTATATTCGAGACTACGAGTACATCAAGACCTTCAGCGTTGGATATTATTTGTAATATCACTGGAATTTAACTTGAGTTTTATTCATCAGTTCTGCTGATTCAACATTTTGGATTATTTGGAATTTAATTCGCAATTATGTAAGTTTTGTTTACATTTTCACTTTGAAATTTAGGGAAATAAACTATTTGTTGAAGTTAACTAAACTGGTTGGCTTTCGCTCTTTTCCTATACTTAGTTTAAGACCATAGAATCGCATTAGAAAATTGGTTACTCCTTCGGGATCGGAATTTCTCTAAAATCTTTTAAAAAACTTTGTTTTTAAAATTTAAATTCACTTTGTTTAGGAATTATTTAAGTCTAATACAGATATCATGTTACATATTTGAGAATGCAATAGTGAATCCAGCAAGCGTTTACAATGTCGTCTAAAGTGAAGGCTTTGATTTTAAATCCTAAATCGGAAAGATTATAATCCTTAAGAAAGTATGAATTAATTCAGTTTGCCAACAAATATGATATCTCTGGGGCAACGGCGTCCCTAACGACGAAACAAGCAAAATATTTTGGCTCAGTATTTGGTGGAAAAATATTTTGGATAAAAGTGCTTTGGGTTTGATTAGTAAGCCTTAACCAGGATTTGACATAAAGGTTACGAATAACATCAAAATATACGACAGAAATAGAGTTCAGAAACCTTGAAAGTGAAAGACGAGATACATGCAGTTACATTAAGCGAAGAAAGAGAAAGAAATGCATTTGGAGAGAGAGAGAGAGAGAGAGAGAGAGAGAGAGAGAGAGAGAGAGAGAGAGAGAGAGAGAGAGAGAGAGAGAGAGAGAGAGAGAGAGAGAGAGAGAGAGAGAGAGAGAGAGAGAGAGATGCAGTATCAGTAAGAAGAAAGATAATTGCAATTGTGGTTAAGGAATCTATATTGAAGGTATACGAATTGGGACCTGAGTCATATTGACGAAGATTTAAGAAACAATAAGAAATAAATTGGACAGACCCATGTCGAATTTTAAAGAGCGAAAGATAGTTGGCTCTCAGCTAAAAAAGTTGGTAAAGACTACGATAATTTCATGCAACTAATCTTAATTGAAGAGTTGAAGAATTGCATTCGAGTGATTTTAAAATCTGATTTGGCGAGCAAAGATGAAACTTTAGAAAATGCTGCTTGTACAGTTGACGTTTGTTCCTGGACTCACAAAATATCTTTTGCCAGCAAGTCTTCCACTCTGCTGATGATTGGTAAAATGACATTTCAGTCTCTTACGACCATGTCAAAATCTCAAAATGGCACAACTTTTGGGAAACAAGTTTCTGATAAGACGTATCGGAAATCCTTATTTCTTCTTATATGTATCTACATCAAGAAGAATGGGCACGTTAGTTCTGATTACTACCAATTGAAAATAAGCAACAGATCAATACAGATCTATTACGAATAGTCTTATTTCCAAGAGGTCAAGTTTACAGTCATAAATTTACAGCAATAAATTTTGTTGAGTCAAACAAAACACAATTTGGTTTTATTATGGAGGATTAGGAATATTCGTATCGAAAGGTTCAATATCACTTATTAGTGATTCTGATAATGCTATTCCTATCGAAAGGTTAAGGGACACAGGAGCTTCTCATTCTTTTATTATTGGTATTTTGCCTTTCTCTGAGAAATCTTCTTCTAATGAAGGTGTTTTATTTAGGGAGTAGAGTGCAGCTTTGTTAATGTTTCTCTCCGTTTTGAATATTTATCATAAGACTTAGTCTTAGGAACCCTGTAGGTCGGAATAGTAACATCTTTACCCACCTTGTCTGGATCAGAAATTCGATCATAATGAAAATGAAATACTGATTTATATGCAACTTGTGCAGTTACTGGAGTCGCTATTGAGAATGATGTTGATCAGGATCAGGAAATCAGTCCTTTAACTGACACTTTATTGGTCGGTTTTAGATGAAGTCACGTCTGCTCCTGGTATGGATCAATCAAAAGGTATTGATCACAGTGATCCTCTTTCTAACAATCATTCTCTTTACTCTAATCGAGGTTACAATCAATACTCACTTGTCATCGAACTGGAATGCAATGCTGAGACTGAAGTCGCATAGTACTTTTTATTATTTTGTTAATATGGAGACCGCCTTGGTTACCTGCTGGTATCGAGTGGACAGTGATTTATGAAATTGTTGTTCCTAATTTGTGTAGACAGAAAGTTATAAGTCTAGCCTGTGAAATTCATCATTTAGGAATCAATTCAACTTATCACAAGGTCTTGAATCATTTTTGTTAGTTGAAAATTTAAATTGATATTTGTAAATATTGTAGATTTTGTCATATGTATTAAATGGTAAGAAAAACAATCAGAAGATACCTAAGGTTCATGCGCAACATATTCCTGCATTTAACGAATCATTGAGCAGACTAATGGTAGATTTTGTTACCTAAGAGCATGTCAAGCAATCAATACTTGTAGACCATAATATGTGCGTCTGTAGGATTCCAATATTATGTTCCTTTGAGGAATAATAAATCAAGAACCATTGTAAAAGCTCTGATATTTTTCCACACAATTTGACCCTCCCAAACCTGTTCTATTTTATCAGAACGAATAGTATGCATAAAATTTTTCAACAAGTTATGTCAGGCATTTTTCTAATTTAAGTATTCTGCTATCACATTAGTTTTATAAAGATGTCATCACACTTTGAAAAATATGATTTGGTCATATTGATTTGATACCGGAAAAGATTAGGACGAAGGTGTTCTTTTACTGTTGTTTACTGTTATGGAATCAATTCAAGAATCCCTTTGAACTAGTTTTTTTTTATTTTTAAAGTTACTATTCTCAACTCTTTCCAATTTTAAATATAAGTTTTCAATGGTTTGAGAAATTGCAAAAACATCTGTATTTTGCTCACTCAGAAATGAAATTAAGATATGACAAAAATACAACGAAAGGAGTGTTCGGGCTGGAGATAAGAGTTTTGACTCTATTGTCATTACATCGTAATTGTCTTCAGGCCAAGTACAATGGTCTTTACACAGTTGAAAAGAAAGTAATTGATTTAAATTATGATATTAGTACTCGGGGGGAGGTGAAAACAAAAGCAACTTTGCCATAATATGTCAAAGGAGTATGTCGGTAGAGATAGCCTTACTAATATTGCAGTCCATTTAGTTGTACCTGTCCAATACCGAGGATTTAAGTGATGGAATGCAATAGGACTGCAATGACTCTGGTGTAATCGGTCTTTGGAATTCAGCAATATCAAATAATCTGGACCAGAAACTTTCACATCTGCAGCAACAAGAAAAAATGAGCTAAAAGAGCTATCACTTGAATATGATCACTTGTTTCCATATGTTTCTACACTAACAAATAAAATCTATCATAACATTGAAATTGTTGATTCTACACCCGTGAAACAGAATCCATACAAGATGAACCCTCCAAAAACAGGAATGTTTGAAAAGAAATTCAGTGGTTTTATGGAGCCAAGTAAAAGTTACTCGAGTTCACCATGTATTGTAATACCGAAATCAGATAATACCTTTTGCATGTGCATCGACTATAGAGAAGTGAATTGTGTGATTAAAATGATGTCAAGGATCGATGACTGCATTAATAAAATTGGAAATACAAAAAGATTTGATGCAAATCGAACACGTATAAAGGATTTATGCAAACCGCACAAAAAAAGAGCAATGGAAATTTAGGCATTTCTAACTCCAGATGGACTTCATCAATATAAAGTAATACCGTTTTGGGTGACAGGTTCGCTGTGTACTTTTCAACGTTTTTTGAACTTGATTATATCTAGTCTAGATTTTTGTGACGCTTGTTGGTTCAGTATTGAGTCAGAAAGACAAAAATGGTGTAGATCATCTTATTCTATTTTTCTAAAAACATATATAAGCATGAGAGAAATTAATCCGCAATTAGTATTACCTCTTTGTTCAGTATCTAATTTGGCTTGTCTTATTTAGTCTGTGGAATTACAAAGCACTTGCAATGTTTCGAGAGATATTAATTTGGAATTTTGGTGAATTCAAATAAAGATATCATGGATTATATTTTTTCTGATTGATAAAAGACAGTTGGCTCGTCTTCACTCTTCAAGTCATATGTGCATTATTACATTCAAAACTACGGGCACAAAAACATCTTTGGTGTTCGATATTACATGGAATACCACTTGACGTACACCTGAATTTTATTCCTTATTACTGGCGATACAACGATTTAGACTATTTGAGATTAACTCTCAATACCGTACGTTAATTTTAAATCCTACTTTGTATTCGTGGGAAACAAATTATTTGTTGAATTTACAAAACGTGTAGATTTTTGCTCGTTTCTATTCTAAACGAACAAAAGTTTAGTGTGATAAAGATGTGGAACACTAAGCCTGGTATAAATACGCAAAATGCAGGAAATAACGACATGAATCAACAATACTTGGCATTTTTCAAGTTCGATGCAGAACTCTCTCTCTCTCTCTCTCTCTCTCTCTCTCTCTCTCTGTATATATATATATATATATATATATATATATATATATATATATATATATATCAACGTCGATAACAATTTATAATTTGTAGTGTAATTATTAAATATGGATTAATTATTTATCTAACATATATAGTATATATTAACAAAGTTAGATAACACTTTGAAATGATAATATAATAATAATAATAATAATAATAATAATAATAATAATAATAATAATAATAATAATGATAATAATAATAATAATAATAATAATAATAATAATAAAAATAATAATAATAATAATAATACAGAATAACATCACATTTGAAACTTCAATTATGTTATTTTATACCGACACGTAATATTTGTTTCAAGGTGTTATAAAAGAAGTTATTTCGATGTAATGGTTGTATTGATAACGCATAGAAACATTAAATTCTGAACCAAAATTATTTCACCTTTAAATATTTATGGAACAAATTCATAAAAATATTACCTTCGTGACATTTTTTAAGACTTTTAGTTTTCATTGTGTTTATAACACGTTTCTTAAAATGCAACGCATGGTAATGGTTGGAATTAGACTAACAACGATATTAAAATATTATAAATTTCCCAGAAAGTCAAAACATAATACATTTATTTGAATACTTATCATTATGTTCAGATATATAAGTATACATTATGTTTAACTGTAGAATAACTATCTTGTGTTTCCTGCTCGAGGTTACTGTAGGATGGAAGTACTTCCTGACATTTTTATTACTGCTAAAGCAATATCTTTGAATTACCGAACATCCGTGAAAGTTGCTATTTGTTTTGAACCGAAACACAGACTCTACCATATGTAAACGAGTAGCGTTTTTGAATGAAGATCTTTTTGCCTACGTCTTCAACTGCATCATTTTTGTCCAATGTCTTTGAGAGCCGACAAAATATACTGACTTCAATGCAGTCGTCCATTTCCAATACAATTATAGGGACATTGACGCAGTCTTCCAGTCCCAATTTCTGATTATTGTGAAAAGTTATGTTTCTGATGCAGAAGGTGGAAACCCAAATAAAAGTCAACTGATTTTAAAGCACCATATACTGATTTTAAACGTTGTATCAAAGACTGTTTACACCAGAAATGGCAGGCATCATGGAATGATGCCGTGAATAACAAACTTCATGCCATCAAGCCAACCTTAGGAGAATGGACCCCTTCCTACAGATCCGTCCGTAGAGAGGAGGTAGTCATTGCAAGAATTCGATTCGGTCATACTCATTTAACTCACTCCTACATATTAAAAGGAGAAGACCCACCAGAGTGCATAGCTTGTAATGAACCATTCACCGTTAAGCACTTTATGCTGGAATGCTTCGATCTTCAACCTACGCGTAATCATTTCTACGTTGTGCAAGACACGAGGGAGCTCTTTGATACAGTTAACATTACGAACATTATAGACTTCCTTAAGGAAGCAAATATATATCATAAGTTATAGCTTTTATTTTATCACCTTGTTCAGTTTTGTGTTATATTTATGCAGTCGATAGATTTTAATTGCCAATCATATGTTTTCGTTATCATACTTTTGCACACCCCGTTGATCGGGAAACTTTTAATACTTTACCATCGTTCACATTTTTATCGCTTTACCTTTAACTGTTTGGACCCCAATCGCTGGTCGATAAAATTATTTTACCAGTTTTAAATGTAAAAGGATATAACCTAATGTTTGGTGCTAAATAGCCACATAGTGCTGGTGCGCCGTAAAAATATAAACCAATTAATATAAACCAATCAAAACTAACGCCAGAGTTTAACATACTTCTGTAGGAACTTAACATAATTAATTAGAAGGTAACATATTAGACTACTTACGTAAGAATTTGACATACTAGATTAATACGTAGGAATTTTACATGCTAGATTACTTACGTAGAAATTTAACATACTAAATTACTTGCATAGGAATTTACCATACTAGATTACTTGCATAGGAATTTACGATACTAGATTACGTAATAGAAATTTAACATACTATATTACTTACGTAGGAATTTAACATACTGAATTACTTACACAGGAATTTAACATACCAGATTACTTACGTAGGAATTTGACATACTAGACTACTTACATAGGAATTTAACATACTGGATTACTTACATAGGAATTGAACATACTAGATTATTTACATAGGAATTTAACATATTAGATTACTTACATAGGAATGTAACATACCAGATTACTTACATAGGAATGTAACATGCTTGATTACTTACGCAGGAATGTAACATACCAGATTACTTACATAGGAATGTAACATACCAGATTACTTACATAGGAATGTAACATACCAGATTACTTACATAGGAATGTAACATGCTTGATTACTTACATAGGAATGTAACATGCTTGATTACTTACATAGGAATGTAACATACCAGATTACTTACATAGGAATGTAACATGCTTGATTACTTACATATGAATGTAACATGCTTGATTACTTACATAGGAATGTAACATGCTTGATTACTTACACAGGAATGTAACATACCAGATTACTTACATAGGAATGTAACATGCTTGATTACTTACATAGGAATGTAACATACCAGATTACTTACATAGGAATGTAACATGCTTGATTACTTACATAGGAATGTAACATACCAGATTACTTACATAGGAATGTAACATGCTTGATTACTTACGTAAGAATTTAACATAACTGGAATACTTACGCAAGAATTTAACATAACCATGTTACTTTAGTACGAACTAAACATTCTAGAATACCAACACTGGATCATAACATTACTGGATTACATGCGCTGGTCCATTACCGGATTACTTACATCGGAACCTAAATATACTAGATTACAGGAGGTCAACATGCTAGCATGTTAAGCATGAACTTAACATTACTGGATTGTTGCCTATATCAATACAGCATGATGTTCATGAAGAACATCACAAGTTTAAATAATCATTTAATTTTATCTTGTGTTGTCCTGATTCAAAATTGACCTTTATGTTTGATAGCTAATTTAAATATTTCGCTGAAATGTATGTTTAAGAAAGGTAAGATAAAAGGTCCAAAAGAAAATATAGCCTAGAGTCACAGTATAATATAATATCACATGACCTTGTGTCTCATTGTCATATAACACCATATGATCTTGTGTCTAAGTGTAACGTAATACCATATGACTTTGTATGTCTCATTGTTTAATAAGTTTTATAACACTATATGACTGTGTCTCAATGCACTTTAATACCATATGTTCTTCTGTCTCAGTGTCATATAATACCAAATGACTCTGTGTCTCAGTGTCATATAATACCAAATGACCTTGTGTCTCAGTGTCATATAATACAATATAACCTTGTGACTCAGTGCCCTATAATACATATGACCTCGTATTTTAGTGCTATGTAATACCACATCAAATATTACTGGATGTATAATGCGAACTAAATTAAAAGAGAAATGATATTGTCAATTCCAAAAAATGTGCCATTACACACAGTTACTGTTTTTGATTGGTTTAGTACTACAATGACGTGTAATAATTTTTCTAAGCTGATTTTTACTCAACACTGATGGCTCTTTTCTTCTTTATTTGCGTATGAATCCAATGATTTTCTATTCTCCAAATTGGGATATGTGTTCTCTATTCAATTTCAAACATTCGACAATAAAGAAAGCTCGGTTACATAACAAATTCGCTCTGCCATTTAGGTTAAGTCGGGAAATAACATTAGATGTAGTTGATGAAATATATTCATATGTGATGAGATTTGGAATTCGACTCAGGAGGAGTGCATTGTATCTTGCAACAGAAAAGACCGACAATGTTCCTGTTGTGACCTTATCTCATTTCTATGCTCTCTTGTGTCACGTGAATAAAAGTAGCTCCAAATATAGTTCTCAAAGGCTGCGAATTGCACGATTTTTCTTTCGCAACATGACCGAAAAGGCCTTGGTTGTCCCAATTTTCAGGTTACTCTGTCAGAGTACATATTTAATATCAATCGTGAAGATAATTGGGAATTTTTGGAATTGGTCGATTCACATCATTTACGCTTGTCAATAAGAAGTTTGAACGCGCACTCCATGACCAGGTAATATTCTGGGATTTACCTAATTTCTTTCGAGTTATATACTCAGTTACATTTACTGGAATAACGTAATTGTAGACATACTTTGAAAGAGATAACACGGCAACATCAAGCTGCATGATTTAGCATTTTTGCTAGATTGGTCCGTGTTTTCGGCAGGAATGAATTCAATGTTGTCTGTAACTTATATGACTCTTTTCCAACTCATTATAATAAATTAGGCTTACACGTGTGAAACAAGGATCATTGTATGAACTTCAAGCAGACATTGTAATATAATTGGCAAAGAAAAGCGTCACGACTGAGGAAAAATATTTTTTTTGCCTGTGCAGCTATGCCTTTTTTATTTTTATTTGCTGTTTTTGCACAAATTGTCGTGCTGGTACGAAAACTCTTTTCTCCATTGAAATGATAACTGACCCACATAAACAGTCACCGGTTTTGCTATACAATTTTGAACCATTTTCCTCTTTAATTATTGCCGATCTTAACCACTATGTGAAAGCAGGAAAATTATAATTGGTTTTAGGCAGACAAAAGTTACCCAAAAATGAACTTGTTGTCCTATGGAAGAGATGATAAGACTATGTTATATTATATTTCATATGCCAGATTATTGTTTTGCAGGAACCTTTAGCAATTATCTTATATACAGGTTTCCTATCGTTGAGAAGAAAGTAAATATTCAAAGCGGACACGAAAGAAGAGCTGGAGTGGCGCATTTAGTCATGAAAAACGCTGGGATTAATAAATAAAAAGACCCCTTGCAATATATAATTTTAACATATGAACTTGTCACGTAGTTTGCTATATTATCAAAGTTTGAATTTCTTTATAAATATAAGAAGACCTTGGTTATTTAAAATTTTTTAAAAAATACTTCATTAGGACGATATTGATTGCATTTTACCTTGCCATATTGAATTGTTTGTAATGTTATTTTATTTGGCCGCTATTTATTTCAAAAGTTCCAATCATATAAAAAGTACTAATAGTAGTAGATAGCATTTTATGGCATATGTAAGACGACAAATTTTGTCAAACAGGAAACCATCTCTGCGGATAGTGATATAATGATTGCAAACCTTTCATTTTAATAATTAATTAATTCGTTAAGTTAATCGAGTTGATATTTGTTTATATTTATTTGTGTATACGAAAAGGTCATCAAAATACCTTTCCATGAAACAATTGCATCGCTATAAGATTCTGCATTTTGCTATTCAACTAAGAAGCAAGACATGTATTATAAAACACGATATCTTCATGGCTCTTATTATCTGTAGATCTGAATAAGTACATTCTTAGGCAGTCTGAGTCACATCTGAGCCTCATATGCAAAGATTAATACAAGGTTTTTAATCCTATGCAAAGCAAATGTATCACTAGTCCTAGAAATTCGATTCACTTTTAGAAATCATGCTTTTTGAATTAGGAACGATAAGCCGTTTTGATCTTTATTACAGTTCATTGCTAAACGTTTTGATGGAATGAAGTTTTTGAAAATTATTGAGCGTATTGCCATAAATGTTGCTATAAACGGTTAATTAAAAGTTAACATTTCTTTCAAAATAATATAAATACAGTAAGTTGCACTTTGTCATCCTATAACTGATCCAGCATCATTTGAAAAGTAAAATCTGATAATTTGTTATTTTGTCGATGGACTAGAAAGTAAATATGGACTAGTTTCTCAAAATCATAGAGTTCTAATTAGGAAAAAACACAGCTCAGGATTTTCTTTTAAAGTTGCAAACATTTCTGTGATGCATTTTTCTGTCTCACAATGTAGTCACAAAGCAGGGTGTGGTGGTTACCGTGTCTTTACCAAAGCTATTAGTTAGCCTCGTGTTAAATACATTTTATCATTCAAAGTATTCCGCAATAGGTGTCTCGATTATCTAGTTCTTTGAAATTGTTGTGTATACAGTCACGTTGATATAAAATAATTAAAACCTTTGATAAATGGAGGGAAAGATACAAGTTTTGCATTTAGATACAAGTTTTGCATTTATATATATATATAGTTTTTATATATTTAGTTTTGCATTTAGTTACCTTATATATATATATATATATATATATATATATATATATATATATATATATATATATATATATATATATATATATATATATATTATTTCTGAAAATCAATCATAAAATCTTTCTTTCACGCTGTCTTCATTTTCACGCTGTCTTCATTTTCTTTAACGCTCAGATAATAACCAACTCATTTAAAATATTCTACAAATCCATATTTTCCAAATCTATTCTGGTGATAGTCTGTTTTAACTAATCCCTCTTCTACAATCAAAAGCATGAAAATGAGTCACAAGCGTGTTCGAGAGGATCCCTTTGTTTACATTGACCTCACAAATATAAATATTGTAACAATTACATAACAAAATCTTTTCTCAAAGTTTAAAAGAGCTGAACTGGACGATATTCTCGTACTATTTATTGTTCCAGGACTTCCTTTGATATAGCAGTAAAGAACACTATACATATTAGTGTAAAAAAAATTATGAGGGAAACTAACATTATAATTTTTTGATATATATTTGTATACATAAAAAATGTTTCTGCAATTAAGAAAAATGATATTTCTTTATCTGGTCATCTACAAAAAAAAATCTTTTGTGATTTTACGCAATTTGGACCAGTCCTGTACATTATTCAAATACCGCCAAGTCTTCGAACAATTGACAATCCTATATATTGACAATCGAACAATGACTATATATTATTGTTGGTAACAATAATAAAATATTTCATATCATCAGTAATAGTCTTGAGCCAAAATCAACGTCGCTTGCAGAATAATTAAATATTACATTGCATCTCATTAAATGATACGCCTGAACTAATTGGATATGAAGTAGGTCTTTATGACGCCAAACTATGCAAAAAATAACAAGCTTGATATCGTATATGAAAAGAGGAGAGGCTTAACATCATATTTGAAAAGAATGCAAACATAATATTGCAAATTAAATGAAACCAACTAATATCGTATATGAAAAGAACGCATGCATATCATCGTAAATGAAAAGACGACACGCTTAATATCGTATGTCAAAAAAGAACAAAGTTAATATCGTGTGTGAAAAGAAAACGAGCGTAATATCGTAAATGAAATGATGACAAGCTTAGTATCGTACAGAAAAAGAAGACACGCTTAACATCGTATATGGAAAAGGACAACCATTTTGTTTTTACTGTTCCTAGTACATAGGTAGTCATATGTCGGGGAGACATCCATGGACTACCTTGTATTTCTTTTCTTTTATTATTTCCTGTCTTCTATAAAAAGGCTTCAAACATATTTTAAAACGGGAAAAGTACAAGAAGAAAAGATCATAACTTGAAAAAAGTAGGCATAATAAAATATAAAAATTACAAGAGAAAGAAGTGTGGATTAGAAGAGATTAAGAAACAGGAGGATTGTAAGAGTATTAGGTGTAAGTATATAATAGGTATACCATATAAATCTTATAAAACTAGTTTAAGATTATATGTACAAAAATATAACCAAGATTGTCAGTTATATTTAAAAGATTTTATGTAAAAAAACAGACAGAAACTGACTGTATTTTACGACTAAATTAATAAATGTGTGCCATTCAGTTTCAAAACATTCCAATTTATTGTTTCTTTTTGGCTAATTCCATCTCAGAAATGAAGTTTCCTTCTTTAAAAAAATAAACAAAGGTAATGATGGAGGTTTCTTTCATGGTCCGTATTATGTGTGGATCTTTTAGACATCAGCAATATACAAGTAATTATGTTGCCTGCTTTTAACTTACCGACATTTATCCCTGAAAAGGTATGCAGGAAATTCGTGTTGTTTCTAATCCATTGGCTTAAATCATTCCAAAATTGTCCAAAATAGATGAATTAATGTTTCAGGTGAATTTGTACAAAAAGAACATTTATTTGCTATTAGAAACGTTTCTAGCAGGCCCTGACCTAGCGCAAAGTGAACGACGTAACCGCTTTGGGCCCCGCGCTTCTCTGCAATGCAATCTTTTTGTTTTGTTTTGTTTAATTTTTGCTCGGTGCCCCGCTGTCATCGCTTGCTGCAGTAGTATTAGAAAACCAGGTTTTCAACTCACTTTGTTTTTTTACCCTCCAAACAAGTATAAATTATAGTCCTAAATTATCCCCCACCCCACCCCCTTTTTTTCCAAAATAAAACAGGGTTTTGACTCACCCTCCCCCACCTCTTTTTTTCCCCCTACTACTACCTGTAAACAGGTATTTTGTAACCAAACAAAACAACAGGTGTTGGAATGTGATAAGCTCTTTACACAGAGGTGACTAATTTGTTAGAACAGCGCATGTGTGGAATACAATTATTCTAAAGACGGCAAACGGGTTTTACCACAAGATAACAGGATGAAAATTAAACTGTGCATTAGAACGTTTCAGTTAACAAGGTGGAAATTAAACTAGCATTAGAATGAAAATGATATTATTTTATATCTCGTTACCAATGATTAATGTTTCAACTGTTGATATTAAAAATATTTCACTATCACGACTATAGATACTAAATTTTACTTTACCACTCACACAGCGACGGGACTCAAACAGATCTTTCATTTCTGGTTTGTTCAGAGGATATTTTTTGTTGATAAAATATACCTTTGACCGATCGAGATCAATTGTGAGTTTAGTATAGTTTTGTTGGCTAATGGGGCTGTGAAAGTTTTTAAATTCCGCTAGCAACTTTTGATACAATTGTTCGAGATAATTGAAATACATGCTGTTATCAGATCTGATGAGCGAAAGTTTTAACTTGTCACATGTTCCATTAAAACATATACCTGATGTTTCATTATTAAATTCAACTGTCAATTGTTTACCGTCCATCATTAGATATTTGATTTTACTATTGTAGCTATTTGTCATTGTCAAATTTTCAAGCATTATTTTATAAGTTTAGATAAAATTTCAGTTGGAAAAGATAATGTCGAGTATAGATCTATCATCATAACAATACCCAAGGGCAAATGTATCTACCCCATTTTTACAATAGCGTTTGTCATCAAAATTGTACAATCCACGTTTGATAATGACATCTGTTTCGAGTTTATGATGATTAGTTCGAATTGCCATAGCTCTCATAAAACTAACACCACCATCAAGCGCATACCTGTAGTCATCAAATTTCATAAACTTTTTAACAAAATTACGAGGCAGACCTTTAGCTTTTTTCGTTATTTTATTATTATCTAACAATACGGCATACATTTTACTACGTAATCCGATAAAGTATTTGATAGCGCTCGAGTTCATTTCATCTTTAAACTTACCAATAACCTTTTTATTTGTGTCGTCATGAAATTTACTGTCACGTGGATAATCGGAAAGATCAAACAGATGTCGATTATTGTACATGTCCTGATAGATGTCCTCACATTCAATTTCATACACGAGTGAATCAGTATCAGTAAACAATAATCTACTAGCCGGCCACTGATTTTTAACAAAAGTGTAATGAAAATCGTACATCATCCACTTTGATAAATCTAACACTGCAGCTCCAACATAGATCGGCTTGTTTAGTTTTAGATTTGTTTTTCTTCTTTGTATCGCAACAAGATTTTCATTAAATATTTTCATGCTCACAAAATCATCGTCTGACACAAGTTTGTTTCTGCGATTGACATCATTAACTATTTCAATATTTACACGTTTCCTAATATTCTCCATCGTCTTACCAAAAACGGAATTGTTCATCAGTTTAAAGAAGTTTTTCTCAAACTCTGTTTTCGCTGCAGCTCTTCTTGAAGTGTTGGAGTTAATATAACCTCTCATCCACGGCGACTGATTAAATTTTAGTACACGATGAACTTTTCTCAACACAAGACCAGCATCGACTGCTTGTTTTAAAACTTTGTAATGCAAAACATAATTTTTCTTATCAAGTAAATTTGGTACTAGTTTCTTGACCATGGAATGTTGCCTTGGTGATGCTAACGCTTGTTGTTCTTTTGATAACAAACTATAATCTATAACCATCGATTCCGCACAGAAAGGGTAATCGTTATGTAATTTGTGTAGCGAATTTGGATAATCAAGATCAACTTCGACGAAATAGGAAACATCGTCAGGTATCTTTTTTTCTGTCTCTGATAGAAATCGATCAACCGTGATCCAATGAAATCCGCTAAAAGGCATTGGTTCTGCCATCGAACCACCGTAAAGATTATTACAATCTAGATAAACTATATACTTCGAAGGAAGGTTAGGATTATACTGTTTCAGGTATTTGTTGTTTGCTTCAGCATATTTTTTTGTTATCACGCTAATACCGCCTCGGATACCTTTTTCGATAAAATTGAACATATCCACGTCTGTCAGTAATTCTAACCTTACCTTACTAAACTTTAGCAAAGCATCCCATGACAACCCAGGGGCAGAATAATACCAGCAAGGATCTAGTCCATAATTATTATAACTCACTTCACGAAAACTTTCAAAAACATCTGCTAATAATAACACGTCAGTTTTCAGGTATAAATCATGATAATCACCAAAAGTCTCACAATCAAACTCTTTCCAGATATCTTGTGCATACCTGTACTCGTCATCAGTTATATTTTCATTTTTAAGTTGTGAGTAAAATTTGTCTTTGTCAGGTAAAGATATTTCATCAAATTTACTCCAATCGTCGAGGTATTCGTATGGAAAAACTCCTTTTTTAGCTAGTAGATTAAATTTATCTCCAAAACAGTCTCTTAGGTTATCAAATTTACTACAACCTTTTACTAGCTCATCTAACGAGGCTGCCATAAACTGCAGGCTGTCAATAAAACGTAATTTACCTAGCGTAACTGACATGTACTTTTCAAAATTATTTGGGATGCATTTGATGATGTTATCAAGTTTTAGACGAGCTTTTATCTCAGGATCACCAAAAGCTTCTACTATAATATGGCTATCATATCCTCGAAAATTGTGAAGAATAACCGGTATAAAATCTGGAGCATGAAATTTTAAATTACACTGATTATGAGCCGCTCCACGATACTGTCCAGTCAAATGACAATGGTCATGTACTTTTTTATCATCGTCAAAAGCTTTTTCACAAATATGACAAATTTCTGCTTGCTCGTGAGCGGATTCTTGTTGAGGTGTTAATTTTAACATTGGCGTTACTTTTTTCAAATGAGTAAATATATTATCAACTTCGTTAATCAACTGCTTGAGAAGCCAAACAGCTGGATTTTTACCACGATATAATTTGATTGATTTAGATAATCTAGAATCAGTACAACAAACTACCTTATACGCTACTCCACACGGAACATGATTTTGAACTTTTCTTGTACTCGATTGATTAGGATTATTTTCTACACCAAGTACAGGTTGAAGTAGGCATTCGAAATCAGCGTATATGACGAAAGGAATTTTTAGTTTGTGATTATGATGGACAAACTGTAACACACTATCTTTTTTAGATGGCATTGTTATTCTTTGCACATCACTACAGTACTGCAAATGCTTTTGTAATGTTTCATTGCTTGTACAGCCATGCAAGCAGCGGTAACAAAAGAACTTTTTGTTCTTATCCTTATTGTACTGTCTACCAACTAGTCCGTTAAAGTTTTTAATCCAAACATAATGATTTTTGTAGTACAGTAAATTTATAGTTGATTGTGAAGCTTTTTCTGAAATATATCTCGGATATACGTCCTCCTTTTCATCTAGTCCGAAAACGTTAATTGAAACATTATTCTGCTTTTCAAATTTTGGTATTTGATTTTCTGCCACTGGAAAGTTAATATCTTTAAAATTTAATCTAGACACATGACTGATATACCTTTCAACACGAGTAGCGTTTTTTTCTGCTGGAAATAGTGCGGAAAGAACAGCCCATTGGAAACATTTGTTATCTACGTTTTTGATGTTTATACAACATCTTTTACTTTTTATTTTTGGTGGCAGGTCGACGTATGAACTACCTCGTAATACATTATATTTCATCGTGTGAAACAATATTCCTTTGATCATTTCAAACTTCCAACCCGAACCTAATTGACTAAATTCCTCTATTTTTTTTCCAATTTCTTGGTGTATTTCATCAGATAGTGATAACAGATCAGTCCCAAGCAAAACACGTCTCGATTTTGCGTTAATATAAGGTTCTGCAATTTCCTTGTTAGTTAATTCTTCCATTATAACTAACTTTGAAAATATAACATGATATTGCACAAATAATCTGATACTTTTGTGTTTTTCGAGCTCACGTTTTACAATTGTCTGTAATAGGTGGTAAAGATTAGTTGCAGTAAAATTTACTAAAACAATTTGATTATCAAACTGATGACTATTATCAAAACCTGCAAAAGCAGTCGCTATTTTATTAGGTTCTCCCATAAAGCTTCTCTTAGCTATATCACGCAATTTTAACATTATTATACTATAATGTAATATCTAATTGATAATTTTTTCACACTGCGCATGCGCTAAAAATCAATTAGAGATAAAAAATATCTCCTATAATATAATGACAGCAAATCTAACAAACACATGTGGGCAAGAAGCATATCAAGTTCACCCAAAACATAACTTTACCTCACACTGCGCATGCGCTAAAAATCAATTAGAGATAAAATATATCACCTATAATATAATGACAGCAAATCTAACAAACACATGTGAGCAAGAAACATATCAAATTCACCCAAAGTATAACTTTATCTCACACTGCGCATGCGTTAAAAATCAATTAGAGATAAAAAATATTACCTATAATATAATGACAGTAAATCTGACAAGCGCACGTGAGCAAGAGATTTATCAAATTCACCCAAAGTATAACTTATACGCTGGAAATGTAATTGGTTCGGTTATTAACATTAAAACTAGAATACCTGTTGGCAAATTAACGTCAGCGGGTTATAACATTAGTGTAAAGGGAGATAATGCTGAGAGGATTGTAATATTTAGAAAAGATTTTATTTACACGTTGTTCTGCGATGATATTCCAGAGGGACAGCGTGTATATCATTATAATGGTAAAGTCACTGATGATAATATTGAAAATTTATCCTTACAAGATGAGTTTCAGCCGCACCCAGTATTTGATTTATACGAGGCTAACGATCGCGGTATTATTAGAAATAGAAAAACTAAAAAAGTTCTTAGTACTATTAGCAATATGGGATATATCAGGGTAACTGTTAGAGGAACATCAACAAATCAAGTTCGTTATCTTGGTCATAGGTTTGTTTATGAGGTGTTCAATGGATCTATACCCAATGGTCTTGTTATTAATCACATCAATAATATACAAACTGATAATCGATTGGAAAATCTGGAGATAGTAACGCAACAGGAAAATGTGAGAAAAGGAAAAAATAGTAATGGTATTAATTTTAGATGCTCAATAAAACCTGTTATTTCAAAAAACCTCGAAACGGATGAGGAGATCGAATTCAAATCGATTTCAGCTGCGGCGAAATATTATAAGATAAATCCCGCAGTCGTAAAAATTATAGCTGATGGAGCAACAAAATCAACTTTTTCAAGAGAATACGATGCTAGGATTGGTTTTAGATATGATGATCAATAATATTTTGTAATTCGGTTTTAGTCAAGCAATGATGAGCAAATGCTATGATATCATCGTGATTAAATTTTAACGTTGTTACTGCATTTTCATTAATTTTATCTTTTTCTGCTTCTGTTAGTAATATTTTATGAGAATCACCTTGCATTACAATAACATCAACACTATAACCCAACAAACATTTTCTTACCGCTTCAGCTAGTTCGTTATAATTTACTATATTAACTTTTTGGTGATATTTTATCTCATCGGTCATCTTATAATAATAAATTAGATAAAAATATATTATAATAATGGACTTGATGAAACGACTCGCTGAACTCTACGAAGAAGATACTAGTGATAAGGTCGTCAGTGATAAGGTCGTCAGTGATGATGTCATACATAGTATTACATTTTCCAAAGATTTTATAGACAAATCTGTTGGTTATAGCGAAGATATTTTATATAACAATGAATCTGATGATGATGGTGAAATAGTCACTGTTGCTGACAGATCTAATTACAGCAGATCAACAACTAAACGGTATAATGTCAAGTATCACATTGCTAAGCAGCTAATTAAATTTAATTTTACCGTTGCCGAACAACAACTGTTCTGGCAGTTAATCAAACCTTTTTTAAATATCAAGATCCCAGGCCGACAGAAAAATATCAAATTCGATTTCATATTTGTCAAGATTTTTAATCTAATGACGATCTCTAACGATCGTAAGCAGTATCTAATATCATTATGTAAACCAGTAAAATGTAAATCTGTCAAACAAAAGTATGAGTTAATTTATAATAGCATTATATCATAATCTGCTTGGTTGGGATCCAACTGTTAAATTTATCACTATACCCACGCCATTTGACTAAACTTTTATCCCCTTTTTTTCTAATCACTTTCTCGATAACAAAAACATCCTGATCAGTTTTCTGTAGTTCTTGTTCATAAAAACTACCTACAATCGGTTCCCCTGCCAGATCTTTTAAAACGTACGTTACAGGTACTGTTAAAAGTACCTTATCAATTACAAAAACTTCTTCGCTCCAGTTCGGAGTAAATCCTTTTGCAAACACCTTTTTCATCAAAGAAATTCTAACTTTATCACCAACCTTAAATTTATGTCTGCGGTACATGTTTTCATTTGCTAATATTGGATTTTTAACAGCTTTTTTAGGTGTCATTTTGATGGTTCGATGTTTCGTGTTATTATATTCGCTTACGATTTGAGAAAGGTCATCGATGTACCTGTTGGTGTTTTTAGCTGTCATATGTTTGTGTATTTTCTCGTTTAGCGTGCGATTAAATCTCTCAACAACAACGCTTTTACCCTCATTTCCTGTAACATACCTTTTTATATTATTTTGTTCTAGAAACTGTTCAAACTTTTTGTTAAAAAACTCAGATCCATGATCAGTCCAGATTTTGTTTAGTTTTCTTTCTGTGCTTGTTATTATCTGCTTTAGCGCATCGGTCATTGAAGTTCCTGTCTTATCTGAAACAGGTATACTGAAAGCGTATTTGCTAAAAACATCTATAACATTAAACAAATACCTTTTTGGAGCGCCATCAGCGCCAACGTTAAACTGAGCTAGATTGGATACATCCACCAAATCTATTGCCCAGATATCATCTACACCATTAGCGACAACTTTACGTCGTTGGAACTTTTTTTTTTAGGTCTGTGTAGTTCGACTGCAAGATCATCATATACTTTATTTCCCCGATCGTGAGGTGATTGACGAGACTCTCCGAGTCCAAGTTTATATTTTGCTCCAATTATTCCCTGAACAAATTTTCTATCAAAACGTTCTCGTAGATTTGTTGGCTCCATATCACGTAATTCGTCTAACATTACTTTATCACAATCTAATTTTGAGTTTTCATGATCACGATAACAGATATCATGACGCATTGCTATTGCATCCACTTGATTGTAAGGCTCTTGGCCTGGCAATGGATTGTCGTTTTCATCTAGTTGTTGATGTAGCGGATTCCATGGACCAGTATACCGATGCCCTGGCAATGTCCAACCGCCTTTTGGTTTTGGTAATTTTCCAATTAGTTTATGTATATCTATACCTGACCCTATTATTTCTCTGTTGTTACAACATTGACAGTATGCGACAATTTTATTTTGCTCAATACACAAATCTCTGTCAGAATCACAGTTGCATATCATTCTATATTTTTAGTCGTCGACTAAAATAATATTAGGATAACCAGATCCTAGCGACGTCGCTGGAGATACTATCGCTGGGGACGTTTTCTTTAAAAATGTATTTTTTCTTTTTCCACAGATTGCACAAATACTTTTTAATATTATCCTGTTGTTTTTTGTTTTTTCTGTTGTTTCATTAATACCTTCTGTTTTAGTTTTACACTTGAGACAGTATGTTGACATTATTATACTTATAAGTTTAGATAAAATTAATTGCGATCTCATCATTAGCGTGAGAAGGTTGCTTATCAAACTGTAAAATAAATTTTAAAAAATTAAGATTTCTGCTCATCTGTCGGATAAACATAATACAATAATATCCGCAAGCAGACGTTCCAACAGGTTGGAGTTGATTTGACGAATAATATACTTTTGTAAATTTTTTTTTCATATACTTTTTTATTACATCGCTTGGAGGAAGTCCAAACGAGTCAAAATAATTATTATTATAAACTGCTACCCAATGCGTACCAGATCCGTCATTAAAATCTTGTATATTAATAACACATGAACTTACAGCAGATGGTGATTTTATTGCTGAGAGCTCATCTTTAGAATAAACTCCGTGAAATCCAGGAACCGCTTTTAACTTATCAATGATATCAAAATTACTCAACGGGGTCGACGAGTTCCTGGTAATGTTAGACCACGTCCGATTCCTAAAAGATTTGGCAGCAGACTTCCCGCTAGTCCCGCCAAAAGTGGAGCGAACGGAATAATTCCTCCTTGTTTTGTTTGATTGCATATGCATTTGCACTTTGGTGTTGGTGATTTTGTTTTTATTACTTTCTTTTTTTTGTTGTTGGTGATTTCTTTTTCTTTTGTGGCATTATAATATATTATTTACATAAAATTTACAATTTTTTTATTCCACTTCCACGAATGATACCATTACCTTCGACTGCTTTCTTCGTTGCGCCAGATATTGCTCCAGACGCTGCTGCTAGTCCTAATGTTCCCAACACCGGCAAAAGTTTAGGTATTATTGTACTAGTTAATACTGATAATGCCGGACCAAGAAAACCACCTTCTTTTGCCATCGCTGTCATTTGTGCAGCACTCAAATTTAAAACAAAAGTTTTTTTACGATCATACTTTTTTACTTGATTTTTTGTTAGCATTAATTTTGTTAAAACACCATCAGAAATATTAGGATTGATTTTTAATGATACCTGTTCTCGCTTTGCAGTAGCAGCTACTAATTTTTTAACTTGGCCATCAGTCAAATACACTTCTTTTACAATATACTTTGCCATTTTATATAACAACTGTAGATTAAACTTGAACTGTCATTTTACCTCCAATAGAATCTACCGTGATAAATCTATCACTAATCACTAATGCGTATACGTATAACGGCGCTACTGGAACCGCCCCAAGTGTCCAGGTAATTTCAATATCCGCTGTGCTGTCTACAGCTCTCTCGTTATGTTTACTAACATCAAAATGAAATATAGGATAAAGCGTACGAAATTCTTCTACTGATATTTGAGTTCCATCTTCAACATCTTGATATTTTTGTATTGCGTCAAGCAGGTACATGTACGGTCGAGAAATATTTTTATTAGCATCATCAGCAAAATTACACTCGATAGCTCGTTCTGGATATTGCTTTGAATTTAATCTAGCGTATATTCGTCTGACATCAGAGTGATCAAATACTGCATTATTTTGTTGTTGGTTACCTCGTCGAGCTTGTTGTTGAAATACGACAAAGATATTTCTCGGCAGTTGTTCGCTTGATGTTGTTGTGACCCTCCACGTGTAGTCAGTAGTATTTGGAACCGCTGTCTGATATACCTTATGCTGCTTAAAGTAAATTCTGTTTGTATGCTTATCAAGCGTGTTATTTAGTTCTGACATTTTAGTGATTGATGGTGTTATACGTGGCATCCACAAAGAAAGTTTGTTTATGATAAACTGTACATCAGCCCCTCCAGATCTAAACAAGCAATCGTTTTGGTCTGCTCGATCTAAAATAAGAGTATGTTTTACTCCGCGAAATACTTTATCATAATCGCGACAAAAGCCGAAAATCATGCTTAGCGGAAGCATCATTGTAATTTGACGTGATCCTGCTGCAAGTTTTCTTCGCCTAGCAAAACCTTCGTTATAGCGTGGATTTCTCACATCAAGTGTGTTAAGAAGTAAATTTAACATCGCAGTACCGTCTGCAGCTGCAGCTGGTGGTGTTATATTTAGATTATTAAAAGCTGCTGTAAGAGAAACTCTTGTAGCGTTTGCATTAGCATCTGCAGCAGGTGCGACAATATCTAGTGCAGCAGCATTAGCAATGAGAAAATTTCTCACAATTACAGTATTTTCATCAGCATTAGCTCCATGTACTATAGCGCCTCTCTTTAAAAATTCTGTTGATTCAGCTATACCCCGTCCAGTATCTTTAAACCACATCATATTAGTTGCAGTTGATCTCGAGTAATCGTCGGAAAACGAAATAATATTTAAAATTGTACTTGCAACTTGTAGGTGACTCGAAATATCTTCTACAGTTTGATTGGCCAGTTGATATCTAGCACTTTTGAATAGACTCCAACCGTTATTTATAAGAGCTACTTCTGCTCCAACTGCAATTGCAGCAGGTGGATTAGCTACTGTCATAATCTGACCACGAACTTCTAACATAGCCTTATGTGGCAGTAGAAATACATCTTCATCTCTGGTGTTAAAGGTTCTAATACCAGTTTTATTTGGTTCGTTAGAATTTTCATCAAGGTACTCAACAAACTCGAATTCTGTCACATCGTTGTCGATGTCATAAGTTTCTGTTAACTCGAGATAATTTTTAACAGACATTTTATTTTATTAGATTATATAAAATTTTATTGCGGCACTGTTACTTTAGATATTAATTTTTGTATGATCTGCTCGCCCTTTGGTGATAATAATTTTTTTGTTGTTGTTATCATAGCTTTTTGAGTTTCTTTTGTTGGAGCGATTTCTGAGATAGCTTGTTTTATTTCAGATGCAGTCGGTGGATCTCCTTTTATTTTATTAGCTATTTTTTGTCCCACCGCAGTCCCAGCGGCAGATGCAGCCCCAGTTGCAAAAGCTTTACCCGCGTCAATAGCAATTGGTGCAACTTTAC
Organism: Potamilus streckersoni; assembly: GCA_016746295.1. Lineage (NCBI taxonomy): Eukaryota > Metazoa > Mollusca > Bivalvia > Unionida > Unionidae > Potamilus > Potamilus streckersoni. The sequence goes on along the minus strand of JAEAOA010001663.1, from coordinate 17,705 downwards.
GCGCTAGTCCTGGAATATTTTTAATAACTTTAGTGAATATATTTCCAAAAAATCCTCCTACTATTTTTCTTCGATAAACTTTTTTTCTTTGTTTCATTATATTTGATGTTGCATAATTTTTACTTTTGCTCGCGTAGATGTAAATAATAAGTTACAACTTCATTACTAACATGTAACTGTTTTCCTGATTGATCTGTCAACTGCATCCTTATACTTGATATTTGATCTTCAACGTTTAAAGGATAATATATAATATGTCGTGGAGTTATTTGCATGAGAGAACCTGGCGGGACTTCGGGTGAGAAACTGTAAATCGTTTGACCTTTGCTACCTTTTGATGTATAAGAGCCAGAAGCAGTAGAGCAATTTACTAATATTGTATTTACTTCTGTTATATTTGATGGCAGTTCACTGTCATATGTAATAGGCTGATCAAGTGCAGTGTAAGTTTTTTCAGTAAATCCTAACAGTTGTGCAATACTTCTTTCTCTTGGTTCAAGATTGATTGCTATATTTTTCAAAGTTATCCTAGTTCGCAATGTGTTATAATTTGCTGCTAATTCAAAATTATCAGCCACACCGTCAGCTTTTGTTATGAGCTCTTTGATCGTCTTGTTTAGATCTTCAATATTATAAGCTCCTTGCGGAATTTTTATTTTTTTTGTTGTAGATATTGTAGGTGTTGTAATCATAGTAAAATACATTTCATCGTTAACATCATTTTTCACGTTAGGTATAGCATTCCAGCAAGTACAAGAAATTAATCCAATTTCATATTGTTTTGTAGGATCTAGTTCTATAGGTGGAATATAATTTACTGAAAAATTTGCGCTATCTTCTGTAGACTCGCTAGAGTTTAGTAATAATGTTGTTTGCATTCCTTTAATATTATATCATTTTACAAAATTAAGTCGCCGCGATTAAGTCGTGGTGTAAAGTTTCATATTCGTTAGATGTTAATAATTCACTCGATCTTAGATGATCAAGTATGTCAATGATTTCATTATCAAGTTCAACACTAACATTCCCAGCTTCCTTTGATGATATTAATAACATTAATCTACCTATCATTTCAGTAGTTGAAGTAAATACTTTTACACCAGTTCCTGTTTTTTCTTTTCTATATTTTTCTACACGAGATTTATCGAGTTTATCAAATTTTCTTTTAAAACTCCACCCTTTACCAAAAGGTTTTGCTCTACTATTTTCTGCTGTTTTTTTAAACGTGAGAGCAATGACACCCTTTCTCATTCTTTCATAAAGTGGAATCATATTATTAATCTCTGTAACCGTGTTTAATTCATCTTTAGCAGCAGCTCCGTCATTAAATATTACATCAAATTTATCGATTAATGCTTGATATTCTGCATCAGTCCACTTGCTTATATCATCAATACCCCTTATATTTTCTTTGTTTAAAAAATCATCATATTCACTACCTTTTATCTCATCATTTGCTCTTTTTGTAAAATAAAATCTTTGATCTCCAACTTCCATAAACTTTACAGTAAGATCACCGACTCTTTGTTGCTCCTCTCTGATATCTTTTATGTCTCCTGATAAATTTGTTATAATATTTGTTATTCCTTGCGTTGTTAACTCTGCTAATCTTCGCTCAAGTTCCAGCGGATTGTTTATCAATCGATCTGTTTCTGCTTGTCTAGCCGCAGGATCAGCTATATTTGCTGTAAGTGCCTCAATCAGTTTTCTCTTTTCTTCATCAGATCTAGTAACAAGTTTTGCAGCAGCTGCTTCCTGTTGTTCTCTAACAATTCCAACCAAACCTTTTTCCTGTAGTTGTTTAAGTTCTTCTTCTGACAGTGGTTTAGTTTCAGGTTGTTTACCTAATAATGCTTCAGCAACCGGCTTGAAAATTGTAGCTGTTGTTTCTGTAGCAGTTACTTGCCCACGTCGCGCTTCTTGTACTTTTTGCTTAAGTGATGCCTGAGATTGAGCAAGTTTTTTTAGATCTTCTATGTGTTGTCTGTATCTTGCTCGTTTGTCCATTATTATAATTATAAATTTTATAAAATTGAAACGCTTTATTGTAAGTAAGTGTTAATACAACAGCGAAACATTTTAGTTGGATCATTTGTAAGTTTATCAAATAAGAAAAAGTTAAATTTATCTTTTGTAGCATTACGGTAAAGTTCAATAAACTTATCTTTTGTCACGCCACCGCATTGCTCGCTTGCAATATTTCTAACGTCAACATTATCCAGTCCTGGAAATAAAATAAAACAACCCGTATTTCGCCTAATAAACCTATCAACATTATAAAATCCTTGAGCGAGATAAACAGAATTACACTGTTTGTTACGGGATAGTGAAAAATATGATCTTATTTTGTTCATCTCCATGTTGTTTAGCGGAATATCATCAAAAACTACTATCTTATGTTCATCTGCATCAAGTTGATTAACTGGAATAAGATCTTCTGGCTGCCTAATTATAAAAAAATCTTCACCAGCTTTAAGATCATCACGAAGCTTTTCATTATACTCACTTAATAACTCATACTTATCTTGCTGTGGATTGATTGTGTAAATATAAACTCTATCGTAGTTAAAATTATCACCAAGAAGCAAGTTCATAAGCAAATTTGTTTTCCCCGATCCAGTTCGCCCAACAATAAGATAATGACAATCAGGAAGTTCATTGTTATGTTTATGCTTCACTAGTCTCTCTGTATCAAAGTTTAGTATCGACGATTTTGCCATTTTGTATAATATTAAACTAGTGTTGATAATTTTATCTAGGATAGTAAATAATGAGCTACTATACAAAATTTGGAACACTATTAGAAGATTTATCCACAAAACGTTTTAAAGGTGACTTATCCAAATATGCAACTCTTGATCGGCTCAAAAATGAAATCAATAATTTACTAAATCTTACCAGCGTAGATCCAGATGAAGTTGTCATTTTCCAGGACAAAGAAGGACGATTAAAGACGAGTAATGTAAAACTGTCAGATGTAGTTGTACGAAATCCAAATGGGAATATTGTTATGACACAAAACAAGATTACAGATCTTGGAAACCCAACTGAGGATGGGGATGCTGTCACTAAAAAATACGTCAATGATCGGGACGCTTCAATTACTAATGAAATCACAGCACTCAAAAATGATTTTACCAGTCACGTGAACACATTTTTAAGTTTTCGCAGAAGCATAAACAAAATTAGAGATGAATTTTTTGGAAATCCATCAAATGTTGGCATTACACTCGCTAATATTAACACAAAACTCAATGATATTATTAGTGGAATTCCGAATATTGTTGAGAAAACGAGTATGGTTAAAATTCCTCACAAACAGATTAAAAATATTGTGTATACTGTTGCATCTGGGTCTAGTACATGGACGAGGCAAAATAATTCTATCAAATACACTACAGAAGTTACTGGTATGTATAGATTGTCAGTGTTTAGCAGTGCAAAGTTTAGAATATCTACCAAATATCCATTTCGTCATCCAAATGATGACTCATCTGGAGTATTATCTGTATTAATAAACATAAATTCTGAAGAAGAATTTGTACTTGAACCAGTTGATAAAACTTTACAATTAGCGAATTTTATCTGGTGTTTGGAATTTATAGCTGAATATTAACCAGCTCTTATTATGGATTAACCAAACATAGGACTATGTGAACTAATATTATAATGAAAAGAAGTATAGTTGATTTCAATCATATTTCAAAAGATATTTCAGAACAGGATGTGGACGCATTAATACAATATTATAAATATTATCACAAAAAGCATTGGTGTGTTAAAAAATGTTACAAATACTACAACAAGATCCTTCGAGTAATATCATATCTACCATTGTTAATGACCAGTTCTGGTATAATTTCAAGTGGGGTATCGTTAAATCCCTTTTTGTTAATTATATCTGGTATTGGTGTTTCACTTACAGCGGCGTGTAAAAAAGTAGAACCAAGACTTTTGATAAAGAAGCACGGTTGTTTAACATCAATTAAAACTTACAAGAAACTACTTGATCAGATCCGGTCTTACCTACGAGGAGTCAAATATAATATGGATGATTTATTACGTGAATTTCGTATTATTGACAATATGTTAACAGACATTCTACCAATGAGGGTTAGCAAGTATGAAAAAAAATATCATAAAAAATATGAGTAACATAAAATTTTATCTAAACTTAAGATATAATATAACTAAAATAATATCATTTTCATTCTAATGCTAGTTTAATTTCCACCTTGTTAACTGAAACGTTCTAACACACAGTTTAATTTTCATCCTGTTATCTTGTGGTAAAACTCGTTTGCCGTCTTTAGAATAATTGTATTCCACACATGCGCTGTTCTAACAAATTAGTCACCTCTGTGTAAAGAGTTTATCGCATTCCAACACCTGTTGTTTTGTTTGGTTACAAAATACCTGTTTACAGGTAGTAGTAGGGGGAAAAAAAGAGGTGGGGGAGGGTGAGTCAAAACCCTGTTTTATTTTGGAAAAAAAGGGGGTGGGGTGGGGGATAATTTAGGACTATAATTTATACTTGTTTGGAGGGTAAAAAAACAAAGTGAGTTGAAAACCTGGTTTTCTAATACTACTGCTGCCTTGGGCCTCGCACATCCTATGGCCTTGCCTGGTTTCCGGAAAAGTGTTCGTTGTAAGAACTCTATGCAGCAGTTTATACTGAACTGAGTTAGATTAGAATCTTTCGTAATTTTGTATGTATCGGCAAAATTCTTTGTCCAATCCATACATTTTGGAAGATTGAGTTGCGTTTTCGATTTATTTGGTGATTTAGTTTCTGATATTCTGTCTTGCACCAAGATGATAGACATCTTTCTACAGCCTTTCATATTTTCAAGGAGAAGTATGGCCTTTGCTTGCAATCCAAGGTTTTTCCAAAGTTTATGGTCGAGATTCGATAGATATTCCATTCACATATGATTTCACAGCATTAAAGACTCCTGTATATTGTATAACGTCAGACCTAATGCTATATATTTCATCCTTTTTTTGCCATATAAGAAATTGTCCATTACTTTGGACAATATCGTTTATAAATAGTATACCTTTTCAAACCATTCTTTAAAAACAAAAGAAAATAAAAACAATCCGACAATAATATTTTCATTATACATTATGGTTTCAGCATGAAAATGTGAAACGTCTTTGGAATAAGCTTTCTAGAATATGTGTTATAAGAAAGAAAAACATCATTCCAAAATATATTATCGACTTCTTATATATTTCCTTTCTATATAACTGATATAAAACTTGTTAAATTCCTTCAAAAAATTAAACCAGTGAAACATTAGTTTACTCCATAATGTATTTGGGTAAGCATTCTTCTGGTCAAGGATATTTTGAATGAACAGATGAAATTTTTAAGTCAATCACCGCAAGTCCCCCTTCTTCATAATTTTTTTTTACTTTTCTTTTTATCCTTTTGAATGGCCCTTTCCACAAGAACTTGATTGACTATTTAAGTTTTAATGAACCATTCTGGAGGAATTGGCAATCTTATTAATAAGTGATTTAACTTTCATAAGGCAAGTGATTTTATCACGGTAATTTTCCCATAGGGGATACAAATTCTCTGCTACCAATATCATTTTGATATCATTTAATTTACTATCATAACTTAATTTTATCATGGGACTTGAATCTGTAGAGAAGATAATGTCTAATGTTGGGAAGCTATCATCTATCCAGCATAAATTATATTCCTATTGCTGTTTTTCATTCTTCCTATTCATATTATTCTTGTTTTCTCTATGCTTATGTTAAGGTCAGAAATCTTTTCCGAGAAATTTAATGTGTATATTATAATTTTAAGAGCTGTTACATCATCTGAATAATGAAATATGAGAAATTCATTTCTATCTATATTAATACCTTTGTTGTCTGTGTTCTTTTTAATCATTAAGGACAGTATCTCTGCATATATTAAAAACAAATAATGTGAAGGCGGACTTCCTTATCTGCATTCTCTGTATATATAAAACCAAGATGAAATATATGCATTAACTATAAAACACGATAAAATGTTTGAACTCATTTTATAAATGAATTACTGCAGTTGAAAACATTCAGTACTTTAAATAGAATTTAACATTCCACAGAATCAAAAGCTGTAGTAGCATTTCTGGTATTTCACGAATCGACCTACTAGAATCAGTTTGATCCTCAGTAATTAGGTGTAGCAATATTTATTCCTATTAGCAATACATGCTAAGGACTCTTTATAGACCATTCTTAGAATGTATTCATGTCTTCGTGTAACCCTGGGTCAACAAATCCAAAACGAGTCTAAGCTAGGCAACAGCTTATAGATTTGTTAGAGCCATTGGGGCTTAATTATGGCAGATAAAGGTTTTGTTAAAATTAAGGAGAAAATAATTTAATAAATAGATTAACAGAAGATTTCATACATAAAATGACCAAAATTTTATTGTTATACAGGATTCTTCCCTATTATGTATACTTTATCTAATGTCTGCATGTGCATATTGGGTGTCAAAATTCATCCTTTACTAACACCACCAAAATATTATTAATTATAATCAATGAAGAAGTTCAGATAAAAAAGGGACCAATTTGTGCGTTTGGGGGCAGGGTGCTTTGTTTTGACTTTACACACACACACACACACACACACACACACACACACACACACACACATATATATATATATATATATATATATATATATATATATATATATATATATATATATATATATATATATATATATATATATATGAATGGCTTTCAAACAGCTTTGAACAAATAATCCTGCTGTTTTGTGGGTAAATATATAACTGCCAGTCTGTTATTGAAACAAAATAAAATGTGTTTGTATGAATAAAATTGTATATCTATATTATCAGGTGATAAATGATTCAGAAAAGAAAAAAATATGTAATTTAAAGGGAAAATCCCCGACCCCCAGCCCAGGCACTAAAAGCAGCAAACACCATAAAACAACCAGGTTGTGTGCACTTTTGTTGCAAATCAAAATGCAGACATACCCACAAGTTCACAAAACAATTTAAAGTACATCACAAAGTCTCTGCTGGTTTGAGGGACGTGGTTAGTTAAAAGGGCAGTTTGTGTCACTATGCACATTTTGTAAATGTTTTATACTGACCGCGTGTTTTGACCGCTGTAATTGATTGATCATAACTGTACATTTATACCATACCTAATCAGAAACATAATTCATGTTTTAAATAGTTTCTTTTTTTCTTTTGTTAACTTGTACTTTGTGTGCTGTAGAGAAAAAGGACACTTGAGACAGGACGTAAATCAACGTTTTTAGAGAATGGACACATAAAGTAAGCTTTCGCCACTATAATATATACAGCGGAAATTCTCTAATATAAAATATTCTTACGCAAAATGAAACAATCTCTTTAAAATACATTACATCCATTACAGCTTTGATCAGTATAATATATTCTCTCTCAAAAGGAATTTATATAATATATTATATGCAAAATAGTCGCGAGCTTCCTAGCTTAGCCTCGTTTTCGCGAGACATTAATATTCATGAGGATCTTATTAAGCTTAAATTGTCTATATGTAGAATTAAGAAAAGTCAATTAAGAAAAGTCAGTGGTCTTCAGTTATTTAAATAATATTTGTCTTTTTTTTACTTTATGAATACACATAATAACTTCGTAATTATGAGTATCCGAGAGACAAGATATTACATAACCAAAGTTAACTGACCAAACTAATAATATCATAAATGATTCAAAAAGAACCTAAAACAATTATGCATAACACCCACCAAAACCTGGACCCTTACAATATTTTGTGTTTTCAGGGCAGTTAAACCTTTTGAAACAGATGGTTTGCCCTCTAATTATTGGCTCTGTTTTGTATTTAGTTTTGAAATATGAAAGCCATTGAGTATTAGGTTGAGATTTATGTTTTGAACATTTCTTCACTCATATAGACCTTCATAAAAGGATTGTGGCTCTTCAATTATTTCGTTCATTTTGGTAAAGACAATATTGTCACTTTGTATAATACTTTTCAAATACTTGCTGTGTTAATTTCGGTTTTCTGAGTTGCAAAATTATTTCGTAATATTTTCACCCTATTTAATAGATCTAACTCCGTACCTAATCATATCACCCTTATCTCCCTGATGTAATTCTTAAAATTCCTTTTGTTTTTCACCTATCAAATTAGTATCAATTATTTAATTATATATAGATAAATTATTAAGCTTTTTCATTAAATCTTTCACTGTGTGCTCACTTTGCCTTTTCTTGGAAGAAGAATAAGATTTCGTTTCTTGCTCTACTCTCCATGAGAATAACCTCTATAAATGGTCACTTAAACTAAATTGTATTTCGTCATTCGGAATATCACGGACAGCATATTACATATAAGTCTCAGACAAATATTGTAATTTAATGTTTACCATTAGTTCTTTTATATTTTCAGCATATGTCTTGTCTTGAAGTAGTAAGTTATTAACTTCCAAAATGATTTTATCCTTTTGAAGCTCCTTATTTATACACTAATGTTAAAAGAGAATATTCCATTCTCTACCCTGGTACAATAGGCATTATTATTATTATTATTATTATTATTATTATTATTATTATTATTATTATTATTATTATTATTATTATTATTATTATTATTATTATTATTATTATTATTAATCTTTTCGTAGGAAATGTGTATTCTGTAGAAAATAAATTGAAAATTGTTTTTGTTTTGAAGAAATATATGACATCTACCCTCTTTATTTGTCATTTTGACCTTCACAATTCATGGATGCAAATGTAATTTTGTCATCCATAAGGTACAATCTCAATGTAACATCTATTTGACAAAAATATTCTAGAACTGGCAGTTCAATTAATCAAAGTTTTAGTAACATTAAAGCCAATACCTATCATTGGTACATATGCCTTTCAATCAAAAAAGGGCAGCATTAAGGGTGTGTGTGTGTGTGTGTGTGTGTGTGTGTGTGTGTGTGTGTGTGTGTGTGTGTGTGATCTAGATTTTTAACGTAGCTTTAACAATGTTTCAGTCATATTGCTACGATGTATGCAGCCTGACAGTTTATAGTGATATCTAGCACTGGGGCATCATGCCGCATACATATGAAATGATGTCCCACCCAGTCACATTATCCTGACACCAGGCAGACCAGTCCTAACACTAACCTCTTAGTGCTGAGCGCCAAGCGAAGCAGCTATTAGTACCATTTGGTATGACTTGGCCGAGGTTCGAACCCACGACCTTCCGCATCCAAGGTGGACGCTCTAACCACTATATCACTGGAGCGGTTGAGGGTGGAGGAGAAAAGAGGAGAATAGATAGAAGCACGAAGATGCACAAATGCATAAAATGTTTTTACCTTCTTCTCGGTGTAAGAGAGCCTATTAATACGTTAGAAATTTAAACAATACTATTATCATTGCATTTTCAACAAACACTTCCACGGTTACATTAAATGTGTTTGCAAGCAGAATATTATTCAAATCGAATTGCAAGAATACAGAACTACATTCGCAACAAAAGAAAAATGGTCTAATAAACACCTTTGTAGCAAAGATTAAATGAAGACAAGCTTAATATCGTATATGAAAAGAACACCAACTTAACATCGTACATAAATACACACACATATATATGTATATGTATATATATATGTGTGTATATGTATGTATATATATATATATATATATATATATATATATATATATATATATATATATATATATATATATATATATATATATATATATATATATATATATATATGTATATGTATGTATGTATGTATGTATGTATATATATATATATATATATATATATATATATATATATATATATATATATATATATATATATATATATATATATAGTTTAAATGTTATCTTCCAATATTTTGCAAAAAAAAAACATAAACACTGATCAATTTATTTCTGCAGCAGCTCATGCATGTTCAATATATATATATATATATATATATATATATATATATATATATATATATATATATATATATATATATATATATATATATATATATATATATATATATATATATATATATATATATATATATATTGCTAATTTGTGATCTTAAATCAAGCAATGCTATCCTAATTTTTTCGATCACCAATATCTCTAAGGAAATTTTGTCTCATTGTTTATAAGCAACACATGTATGCTTTCAGTGTATGATAGGTTTTTATAGAAGCAAAAGAACTCTTTTTGATAAGCAACATATTCAATGACGAGAAAGCATAACTAAGCCCCTGATAGTACAAAGATTTTAACCGCATTTTTTTATAGTTAAAACGCTTTATCCTTCCCTAATATTTATAGAGATTTCCATATCAAAAAAAGTATTCACTTATTCACTTGCCGAACAATTATAGAATCGCATTTTGTAATCAGTAAAATTGGATTTGGGAACAGTGGTAGCCAATATTTAAGCAAACAAACCTCTTTAATAATTCAAATGCATGTTTTATCGCAAAAGGCAGATTACCGTATAATTGTGGACGTAATACCAAGTGTCACGTCATGCATGATCAACTGATATGATCAAAAAATTCTCTCTCTCTCTCTCTCTCTCTCTCTCTCTCTCTCTCTCTCTCTCTCTCTCTCTCTCTCTCTCTCTCTCTCTCTCTCTCTCGCTCTCTCTCTCTCTCTCTCTCTCTCTCTCTCTCTCTCTCTCTCTCTCTCTCTCTCTCTCTCTCTCTCTCTCTCTCTCTCTCTCTCTCTCTCTCTCTGTTTTTTTCTTTCAGTGAAGAAAAATATTTCCTAGAAATATTGTTCAAAAAGGTATGCAAATATGCATAATCTCTCGTATCTCAATTAAAAATCAATTGTTATTGCATAGGTATTATTATCATTCAGCTATGTGAATTATTCAGACAGATTCATTATCATCATTCAAATATGACCGTTGTTATCGTTCAAATATATTCAACCATATTTATTAATACTATTTCAAGCAGGTTCGTTATCATAATTCAACTGAATTTATTTTTATTACTATTCAAGTATATTCATTATCTTCATTCCAATATATTCGATTTTATCATCATGTGGTAGATGAATCAAGCACTGTCATAATAATTGGTCATTAGGACTACGTTGCAGATGTAGAAGATGAATTAAACGATGAAAGGTATCTTAAAAATGTAACGAATACCCGTCTTTAGAAATTACAATTTTCACATCGATGATATATCCAAGAATAATACTTTCTAAAAGAAGAATGTGATGCCTTTTAAGTTTCACCCTCAAAATACTTTCTCCTCACTTCTACATATTTGCCAAAACTAACAAAACAAAAACATTTCTTTGACACCAGTCCTAATGATGACGAACTATCCTGTCAAGATATTTGTAAGATAATACAATTTATTATGGAAAATGATAATTCTGATTTAACAATACAAATTACACCCAAATAAATGATTCAACACCTAAATAATTTTCGTCATATAATTACATTGACTTAACTGAATCGTTTTAAAAATGTGATGAATAATTCTTATAATACTATCTGTATGAATGTTTATTTCAACGAAACTAATATCCACCATTGTGTGTAATATTCGCTTTTTCATCATAGATCATATAAAAATAGTATACATTATCAACAGGCTAAAAAATACGGACGATAATGAATTAAACAATTCTTTAAGTGACCCCCGCCACACGAAAGCAGCAAAACAACCGTTTTTCCAACACTAACTATCAATTGCATGTGATTGATTCTGCCTTCAATAAAGCCCGTATTTTTATTCAAAATGATGCTTTAAAGACTGCGAAATGTGCGATGGAGACAAATTCCTTTCATAGCTGCATACAACCATTTATTATTATAATATATCCCCATTACACCCACCCCAAACAAGAACTTCTCATTAAAAAACAGCGGAAACAAATTTTACAAAAAAAAGCCGATTGTTGGACAAACGCTTAAACAAACTTATATGAATAGTCACCGCTGTCATATAGAAGATTACATTTAATAGCTCAATAAAGGTACAGTAATCACATGTTATTTGTTAATACTGGACATAAAAAATGGCTAAAATCTGTCAAAAAATAATTGAGAACAAAGATGTCTCTAGCTCAGTGACAAGCAAAACATTAAACATTTATATGCAATAACTTAGAAAGAAATTTATCTCTGGATAAATCTTAACATAGACTGAATTACACGAAGCTGGACAGACGTCAACTAGCAGAATAGTTCTCTTCCCTTGCCACTTGCAATGATATCATGCTATCTGCAATTGCCAACAACCGCAGCTGGACTTCCGAAACCAGAAAATAAACGGTATCTTACTGGACATGCCAAAGAACATGGATACGATAGCACCACCTTGCAAATAAAATAATTATCATTTTAGAACCAATATTTTTAATTAAATAGATAATAATTAGTTCAGTTTGGTCATTATTTATTCGCATACCTATTGTTATGTTTTTTTTTAATTACATAATGGTGTTATTATGCATTTGATTATTATTTTCATTACAGAAATACGAATTTTCAGGACTATAAACTCTACAAGAAAATACCAGATATATGCCATTTTATCATTAAGTTCATACTAACAAGGGGCGAGAGCTACAATTGTCAATGATGCTTTAATTAGACACACATGCACATCAAATTTGGTACATCAATGCGTTCTTGTATGTCTATTTCATGCACATAAAATTTGGTACACCAATGCGTTTTTGTATGTTTATTTCTTGTTTCAGTTTTGCAGCTGCCTTCGACAAAGGCTCCATGAGAGCTGAGAGGTTTGTCAAGAACTAGTTTCCTTCTTTTGGTTGTCAGTTTTGAACACTTCAATACAAACCAACACATACATACATACATACATACATACATACATACATACATACATACATACATACATACATACATACATACATACATACATACATACATACATACATACATACATACATACATACATGCGTACGTACGTACGTGCGTGCGTATGTTCGTGCGTGCGTGCGTGCGTGCGTACGTACATACAAGTATGCATACATGCATGCCTATCTACCTACCTACCTACCTGCGTGCACGCACGCACACACACACATACATACATACATACATACATACATACATACATACATACATACATACATACATACATACATACATACATACATACATACATACATACATACATACATACATACATACATACATACATACATACATACATACATACATACATACATACATACATACATACATACATACATACATACATACTTATGTGCTGTAATTTATTGCAATAATCATTATCATTACCACATATGCGTGTTTGTGTCTTATTCTTCTGCAAAATGACGGGAGAATGTTCGTCTCCACACATAAGCAGTTAACGGACGAAGTTGCATTATTAAATAAGTTTGATGTCTTCTCTATTTCATTCTTAACGTGAAAATGACAAACCATTCTGTTATAAGCTTTAATATAATTTATCGTTCCATACAACTAATGTTGTCTTCTTTGTATATACCGTCTATATATAATAAAAAAAAAAACCTCAACAATATATCAATCATGATGGTTTTGGACATTGTTTTGAATATTCAGTTTATTTTGAATTCCACTACTTGGAACGTGCACATCATTTATAATTCCTTGCGAACGTCTCCATGTACATTTTTCCCTAGTGATTAAACTTTTATTTTGAACAATTGGTCTGTGAAAAAGATTTAAATTAACTCTCCCTGGGATAAAAACGTAACCGGATACGAATTTCTTAAACGTACACATGGGATTATTGCATTAACAATGCATCGGCAGAAAAATGGTAAAGCCATCGAATAGGTTTGCTATCTTGAAACACTTGCTAACGTCTGTAATTCTGACAGGTCCAGAAAGCAGGTTCGCATCTGACGAAGCTTGTCAGCTTTTGACATTAAGCACGATCAATAAATGTTCAGCTACGAGTCTCTCTCTCTCTCTCTCTCTCTCTCTCTCTCTCTCTCTCTCTCTCTCTCTCTCTCTCTCTCTCTCTCTCTAACTCTTATATATATATATATATATATATATATATATATATATATATATATATATGCGTGCGTGCGTACGTATATATATATATATATATATATATATATATATATATATATATATATATATATATATATATATACATATATATATATATATATATATATATATATATATATACATATATACATATATATATATATATATATATATATATATTAACTTTTGCGAAATCTGCAACAAGAAGAAAATGGGAAGACATTGATTCCAGCAAGACTCTAAATCAGACATTACATAAATTTCTTTAAATCATAAAAAGTCGATTACAACCGAATTTTAGAACGTATACATAGCTTCCTAATGACTATGAATAACCAAACGATTTGCTGAAAAAGATTACACATGCTTATTTTTAATAATAATTGAATTTTTTTTATTTCGTTCGCATTCTAAATTGATTGCATCATACACGGATGTCATTCTTGAGTCTGGTAAACACTTCAAGGTGTCGAGGAAAGCTTTCTGTTTATGTGTGATGCAGAGAACTAAATATTTCATCGACAAATTGCACTCAACAGACTAAGCACGACGCAAGCGATAATTTTAAGCGGAAAGATGGAACTTTCTTACTGTACGACGGATAACCAAATACATGCCTTTCGTATTTTGTTTCTTCAGCGCAAATAGTGATTTCGAGTTAGAGTTCAAACTTACATAACAAATTTCAAGGCTAGTATACTTGTCGTAATTACCCACATAGTTTTATTAATTCCCTGAGACTAAGCTTTGTAAGAATTATGCGTTACATTTTCAGATATAGGTACGACTGCATCTGAATTGCTAGGACGAAATATGTTAAGTAAAAAGTATGTTTTAATTATTGTTGTAGAAGTAGTAGGAGAAAGTAAGAATCCGAGCTCAACAACCCCCTCCAGACCTCCAAACAAATACAAAATACCTAGGTAACGTAATAGAAAACCTATTGCAATCAATAATTGCGTTAAGAATCCGAGCTCAACAAATACAAAATACCTAGGTAACGTAATAGAAAACCTATTGCAATCAATAATTGCGCTAAGAATCCGAGCTCAACAACCCCTCTAGACCTCCAAACAAATACAATAGAACACCTGTTGCAAAATACCTAGGTAACAGGTAAAATTTAATTACGTGATCTTCCAGAATAAGCAAAATGATATGTCAGACTCAATTTTCCAAATCATTACGATTTAGCAGAGCGTGGCGATTGTGGACTAAATTACGCATTAGAATTCCAGTAAGGTAAGTGGTATTATATAAAATTTTATGTTATATCATACTTCTTTTGATAATCTTTCTCATATTTGCTGATCCTCATGGGAAGAATATCTGTTAACATGTTGTCAATAATACGAAATTCACGTATTAAATCGTCCATACTATATTTTACTCCTCGTAGGTAAGATCTTATTTGATCAAGTAGTTTTTTGTAAGTTATAATTGATGTTAAGCAGCCGTGCTTTTTTATCGAAATTTTAGGTTCAACTTTTTTACAAGCTGCTGTAAGAGAAACACCAACACCGGATATGATTAACAAAAACGGGTTTAATGATATACCACTTGAAATTATGCCAGAACTAGTCATTAACAAGGGTAGATATGATATTACTCGAAGTATTTTGTTATAATATTTGTAACATTTTTTAACGCACCAAAGTTTTTTATGATAATATTTGTAGTATTGTATTAGTGCGTCAACATCCTGTCCTGGAATATCTTTTGAAATATGATTGAAATCAACTATACTTTTTTTCATTATAATATTTGTTCACATAATCTCAGGCTTGATTAAGTAACTAGTTGAGGTGTTTCAGCCACAAATTCCAGACAATACCAATATGACGCAGCAGTTAATTTTTTGTCATCAGCTATTAGCATAAAAGTTTCTTCAACATCTTTGTTTAACACAATAGACACAGTTCCAGAGAAATTATCAGTCGAGTGACGCCATGGAAATAAGGAAAATATATTAAACTTTGCACTGCTCAACACGGACAATCTATACACACCAGTGACCTCTGCAGTATGTTTGAGAGTGTTATTTTGCGGCGACCAAGTAGACATTCCAGAAGCAACAGTATAGACAATATTTTTAATCTGCTTGTGAGGAATTTTAATCATACTTGTTTTCTCAACAATACCAGGAATTCCACTAATAATATCGTTGAGTTTTGTGTTAATATTATCGAGTGTAATATCAACAGATGGCGGACTTCCAAAAAATTCGTTATTGGTTTTGTTTATGTTTCTACGAAAATTTAAAAACGTGGTGATGTGATTAGTAAAATCAGTTTTGAACTTAGTAATTTCATTGTTGATATCATCAACATATTTCTTTGTTACAGCATCAAAATCAGATTCTGGTGTTCTAAGATTATTGATGCCATTATTGTTCATGTTGAGAAATGCACGCATTATACCGCCACGCACCGACACGTACTTTGATTCCTGATCATCAACATATTTCTTAGTAGCAGCGTCATTATCCTCAGTTGGGTTTCCAAGGTATGTGATCTTGTTCTGGTTCATAACAATGTTTCCCGTAAATAAATCACCTGCTTTTCTAACATAATCGTTAACTGACCTACCCGAATCTTCTATCTTACCTTGATTATTAAAAGTAACAATATTATTAGCAACTGCAGTAGGATTTCGTACTAGTACATCTGATAGTTGTACATTACTCGTCTTTAATCGTCCTTGTTTGTCCTGGAAAACTACAACTTCATTTGGATCTACACTTGCAACGTTTAACAAATTGTTGATTTCATTTTTGAGCTTATCAAGAGTCGCATACTTGGATAAGTCACCCTGGTAACCTTCTGTTAATAAATCTACTGCTAATGTTCCAAATTTTGTATAGTAGCTCATTATACATACCGTTCTACACAAAATTGTTGGTTTAATATAACATAAAATTATACGATGGCGAAGATAATAAACTTTGACACCGAGCGATTGGTGAAGCATAAACATAGCAATGAACTTCCAGACTGTCATTATCTTATTGTTGGGCGAACTGGATCTGGTAAAACAAATTTGTTATTAAATCTTTTACTCAATAATAACTTTAACTATGATAAGGTGTATATTTACACCATCAACCCCCAACAAGACAAATACAAATTATTAAACGAGTATAATGATAAACTTCGTGATGAACTTGGCATTGGTGATGATATATTTTTGATAAAACAACCAGAAGAACTCGTTCCAGTGAATGAACTCGATTCGTCAGAGCATAAGATAATCGTCTTTGATGATATTCCGCTAAACAATGAGGAAATGAACAAGATTAGATCATATTTTTCACTATCACGTAATAAAAGATGTAATTCTGTTTATCTTGCCCAAGGTTTTTATAATGTTGATAGGTTTATTAGGCGAAATACGGGTTGTTTCATATTATTTCCCGGACTAGATAATGTGGATGTGAGAAATATTGCAAACGAACAATGTGGTGATGTTACAAAAGATAAATTTATCGAATTATATCATCGAGCAACTAAAGATCGATATAGTTTCTTTTTATTTGACAAGCTAGCGCGTGATCCAACCAAGATGTTTCGTTGTTGCCTTGAGACGTTTCTATGATATAATTTTGTAAAGCGTATAAAAATAAAGT
>JAEAOA010001662.1:0-19640 GCA_016746295.1 Potamilus streckersoni | reverse complement strand
AACAAACAAACAAACCCACCCTTTTCTCTCTGTCTTGTCCAACAACATACAAAAAAATCTGACTGTGTTCGTAAGTAAAAAAAAGTAAAAAAGTTAACGTGAGAACTTCTTTTAAGTCCTCGCGATTCTTATCATGGTAAAAAAAATAGGAATTAGGGGATGTCCTTATAGTAACTATATATACTCTAATTAGTATTGATAACCAACTAGAATTCTACAAATAAGAACATAACGAGAATAAAATACCATAAAACATAATTTTCTTAAAAACCTAAATAGAAAACAAAATTGAACTAGATTAGAATTGAAAGTTCGGCTTTTAGCGTCGAATCAAAACTGACGAGACAACAACCTTATAATTTTGAAGCATCCAATATTACTAAATCAAAAATGCAAGAATAAAGAAGAAAGGATTCAGGACCTCATAGGAGGGAGGAGGGGAACCAACATCAAAAGAGACGCCTGCAACAAACCATCATTAAGAAAAAAATCATCAATATCAAATAAAGGGATTCTATAAGCCTGTATCGGAACCCTAATAACCACTTCCGCATACAAACATATACATAACTGTAAGCACCATACCTAGTCCATAACATAAAACAGGCGCTAGGACTCATACTAGCACAAGCCTGGGTGGATCCTGACTCCTATAAGCACTATATATAGGATAAGATTTCCCACCATGCCAAGGACAAAAAGGTCAAGGCCGATAAGGGAAAATCAGGAACCTCCCCCTTGATAGCCCTAACTCCCAGGAGCGGAGTAGACCGATTAGCGATGGACGGTCCGGGCCGCGCGGCCAACTGTTCGAAAATAAGTTTACAACCTATATCTTCACTTTGGCCTGGAAGACCCAACATTAAAACGAGATCCTTTGGAAAGGCAGTCAACATTAAAAACCAAACATAGTCAAAGCGGTGATAAATGTCAGAATTAGGTGACATACACCTAGACATTGAATTCATTTTTTTAGAACCATATAAGTACGCTAAGTACGCAAAATTCAACCTCATCAAAATATATTCCAAATTCACAACTCAGGAACATTTGGATAATTGAATAGGTGGCTAACACATCATTGGTATAGGGGCACACGTAGGAAAAACTGGTTAAATTTGACAATAATCCACCTGAGATAAAGTTAGGTGAACTTAGACATTGGGGAAACTTTGGTAGGCGGGAGTTGAGGCGGAAGACCGGTACGCTCTGTTGCAATACACAGCCAACCAAAGGGTCTTAAGGTCAGCCAATAAAGGTCAGCACCACGACCAAAAGCCCAGTCCTAGGGCTAATCGCCTCCCTGGATAGCAACGTTATCGAAAGATAACATCCGGCTAAGGCGGTGAGACACCAGGGGGGTTAATAGGCCCACGCGCCGGGGCAAACAAACAAACAGAAAAAGGTGTCAGCACTGGACACTGGTGAGCCCGGCCCCGGAAGGGGGAGAGGCCACTAGCCCTTTTCAGGGCTTAAAGTCATAAAACACTTGAATGTATACATGACTGTAAACACATATGAAACAAAACAATTAGGGGATGTTTTCCATCACGTCCGTTCTCCAATGATATAAACGTGAGCACACGTCAGTGTAGCTACCATTGTGGACTCGTCAACATTTTTAAAATGAGTAGTAGTAGACTACAAAACCTCTCGAACTCCAAATGCATCAGGAACATGCCAGACGTCTCCTGGACGAACTGACTATGGAGGCTTACAAAGAAGAAGTGAAACTTAAGGAAGAGGAGGACACAAAGAAGAAAGAAGAGGAGATAGAAAACCAGCGAGGGATACTGTTGCACCCTATGATAAAACTTGTGTGTGAGGTGCTACCTGAGGTGAGGACACCTCCAGCAGCAGCAGCAGTTGCACCGCAGAGACCAGTTATTCATCCCCGACTCTGGCCCCGAAGACAAGAGGTACAGCAGGTTTTTGCTATTCCACAAACGGAGGAGTGGGATAGTGAAGTCACTCAAGCTCCGTTTCCTCTGCAGATCAGAGCAATAAATTGGAAGAATGACTGGAGCCGACGATGTGTGTGCGGTGCTCGTCCTGGAGGATGTCAGCATTAGCCAGATGTCATTGGAGTTTAAAAAAAAAACAAAAAACATCTCTTTCAGGGCTAACCAAATCTCTAGAAAAGAAATACTATTCAATTTGCCATTTTGCCAATTTGTGTGAATATAGTGAAGTGTAACTATAAACACTCACTTCATTAAAGATGTGTGTGTGTGTGTTTGCTTGCATGCGCATTCGTTGATGAGATGGTGTAGGGTATGATTTGTGCTGCTCGTTTCGTTGATGAGATGGTATAAAAGTGTGTTTCATGCTTCTCTTTCGTTGTTGAAATAGTATAGGGTGTGTTTTGTGAAGCTCGTTTCGTTAATGAGATGGTATATTTTGGGTTTTATGCTGCTCCTTTCGTTGATGAAATGGTATATTTTGTGTTTTTGTGCTTGTTCTTTCATTGATGAGATGGTATATTTTGGGTTTTATGCTTCTCTTTCGTTGATGAGATGGTATAGGGTGTGTTTTATTCTTATCTTTCGTTGATGATATAGTATATGGTGTGTTTTTTGTGGTTCTCTTTCGTTGATAAGATGATATATCATATGTGAAGTGAGTTTAAGGGATGTTTTCATTCACGTCCGTGCTTTACGTATATAAAACCATAGTGTTCACCATTCGTGCCAATCTAAACAGAATACAAAATGACTGGAAGACTAGAGCTATTTACTCAAAAAAAAGGAAAAAAGGGGTAATAAGAAATAAATAAATGATAATAAAAGGGGGAAGAGAAAAAAAAGCATAGACCTCAAAAAAAAAAACAAAGCAGAAAAGGAAAGAAAAGAATGCATGGACCTTAAAAAAAAAGAGGAAAGAGGAAGGCATAAAAAGAAAAGAAAAGGGGAAAAGAAGAAAGAAAGAAAAGATGAAAAAATATATATATAATAAAGTGAGAAAAAAAAAATAAATAAAAAAAAGAAAGAAAAGAAGGCAGAGACCCAAAAGGGGGGAGAAGAGAAGGCATGGACCTAAAAAAACAAAAAGAGAAAAGAAGGCATGGACCTCAAAAAAAATTTTTCCCCGTCCCCGCACGCACACAAACAGATACAGCAACCACCATTCCTAAAGCACCATAACATTAAACGGGAGCTAGGACTCATACTAGCATTTTCCCGGGTGGACCCTGAACCTTAGGTGTATCACACCGAAGGCTAAGATAACCCACCATGACAAGGACATAAAGGACAAGGCCGAAAGGAATTGACAGGCACACTCCCCACCTGTCGGTTCCGAAAAAATCAGTATCGCTCCATTCAACACAACTCCCAGGAGAGGAGTAGTCAGAACAACGTGCACAAAATGCAGTATTCGAGTCCTCGACAGCACCAGTAAAGGACAAAGAATACGCAACAAGGAACGATAAGTAATCCCTTACCGCACTCACACAAAAAAAACGTACCACGCTACATTACAAGGACTAGCAAATACAACCTCCCTACCCTTTGCAGTCCAACACTATGCACCTCCCAAAACAACAAACTTCATACACAAAACATTATCATACTTCCTCTATTGTCGTTATAACGGCGAGAGGTCGTGGAAAAGAATCTACAATGCCTACATTAACACAAAACACGTCCGATACAAGCGCAAAATGCACCAATGACTTGAAGCTCCAAAAGTCAAGCAGGGGATTTGGATCCGACCAAATACCCAAATTCAAAAACCTCAAAAAAAAGGGGGAAGGAGGTTTTATTAAGCTACACAAGGCCGATACAGAGTATTGGTCCCAAAAAATTCTCAAGGTAAGATTTCTTCAAGAGAACGATAAATAACCCCATGCCGCACGCATTCATTTTAGACGGCACCACACTGCATTGCAAGGACTAGCAAATACAAACTCTTCCTCCCATTGCAGTCCTCACAATACACTCCCAAAACAACAAACAAGCACTACATACCAACACTATACTTCCTCTACTGTCGTTTAAACGGCAAGAGGCAGTGGAAAAGTACTAACAATGCCTACACCAACAAAAAAGATGTCCGAAACAAGCGCTCTACTTCCCAAGAAGTAGATATTGACTCGACCGACTCAAAGACTTGTAGCTCTAACAAGTCAAGCGGGGTACTTGGAATCGACCAAGTTCCAAAAGGATTACAAAACTGCACTGGAGACAATACCAGTGCATGTCCGAGGCGGAGAGTTGGAGCCGTCACCCAGTTTCTCAAACATGAGGGACAGCGGAACACAATTGGCAGACTAGGCTAACATGAAGTCCAGACCGGATATGGCCACCAAGGAAACAGCTCCAACACTACCCTGAGGGTAGAACGAAAAGATTACGATTTTTTATTGTCAATAAAGAAAAATCACAAAATTGCCATCAAACAAAAAAGGGATTGTTAGACAGCTCCAGCTAACATCTCAAGAACCCCACCCAACACACACACACAAACAGACCTCACCTCGATTGAAATAAAATTGGGTGGATAATAACTTGGGGACTTTGGTGGTGCGGGAGTGGCGGACTGGGTTGGAGAGTGGATTGCGGTTCTGTCATTTCTGGAGCTTAAGATTGGAAGTCACAATATATACGGTACGGGTCTTTTTTTGAGGTCCCTGATCTCTAGGGGTCAGGAAAAGGCCTAGCACCAAAGGCCAAGCGCCCTCCAGGGAGGACCACAGACCACGCCCGGGACTGTGGCATACTCCCCAGAGGGACTGCAGTCCATGCCCGGGACTGTAAGCAGTCGTATAAGCCTCAGGGTAGCAAGCGACTTAAACGAGAATACGAATACGAATACAAAATGACTGGAAAACTAGAGCTATTTACTCAGTTAAGAGATACTTGGTATTGGATCGTGGATGGAGTGAACGAACTGGAAAAACTTAACCAAGAATGGAAGTTAACAAGTACTGAGGACTTGATAAAGAAACTAGTTCTCAGTTACAATTGATAACCATAGAAGAAGCAGACAAAATACGAGGAATCATCAATTCAAAATACTTCAAAGTGAGGACCTTGAAACAGATTCTAGAAGATGTTATCCAAGCGAGATGATATTTAAAAGATATCTTCCATTTAACAGAGTGGCCTTTTGTGAGAAAAGGTGTAGATCACATGAAGAAAGGCGAAGACAATATCAAACAAATACTGGAAGAAGAGGTCAAGAAAATTAAGGAGACTTGGGCAAAAGAAAGAAAATGGAAAGAAAACCAAAAGAAGAAAAAAGATTTTGAAAAACTGAATGAAAATTGGATGAAGATACAAAAAAGTTTAGAGATATGGGACATCCAGACTGGATGCCATACGAAGAAGAAGCAAAAAAGAAAAAGAGAGGAATTTTAGAGAAAGTTAGCCAATGGTGAAAAAAATGCAGACAATAAAAATAAGAAGAAGAAAACAAAGGCCCTTTTCAGGGCCACTTTTCATACCTCGAAAAGATTATACTTTTCAATAACAAATTCCCTGTATAAGTTATAAAACATACATTTCACTACATTCATTAACACGACGAACGCTTGATGTCACAGTACTTGACGAATGCTTGACGTCACAGTACTTACACATTGGTACACTGTTGACAAGTGTCCAGTACCGTGACGTCATGCCAATTGGGACCATTTCTCTTGTCGCTATACAGACCCAGGGTGTGCTAATACAAAATTCCCCTTGTCGCTATAGGGCCGCGGCTGTGCCATTTCGCGCCAAAAATCTCGTCGCCAAAGGGCCGCGGGCAATATTTTAATGATAACTCCCATTGTCGCTATATCGCCCCTTACTATTACTTATGTGTAGGTGTCAAAATGATCATATCTGAATTGTTGTTCATAAATAATTTAATCGTACGAGTTATTTTACCTGACCCTCCACAACCATTAAGATAAACAGTCTTATGTCTAGCCACAGGATCGTACACAGATGGTGCAAATGATTCTGACATTTGATTATTATTTCTGTAATATATTTCCTTAATTTCAACTTCAGCAAATTCAGAATAACTGAGTATATTTTCTTGCTTTATCTTCCGTGTTCCCCACTCACCATTACCGATTAGCGGATCTAATAAATCCTTATATTTTTGGTTTATATAAATGAATCCGTAGCGACTCTAACAGCGTAACGTGGAAATCTATTTATCATCGACAGTATATTGATAGAAACATAGGCTAGCATTGAAGATCTTAAATGAGTAAACTGCGGTGAGTCGCCCTCAATATAGCTCACAATAGTACCTAGTTTGGTCCCATCCGATAAATAAGCATTATTTCGGCTTATAAATGTGTTTTTCTCGGTTGTATCTGCGATTATAAAATCTAACTCAGCATCATCCATAACCAATCTTGTACTGTGTCGTTTATGACCGTATGAGCTACCTTGAGTAAACTTACCAATTATCTTTCTACCAAGATCTTTTGCACGCTTCTCATCGTACTTGTCTCTGCATTTACGTATTTTAATAATGTCATCTTCGGCAAGATCACGATAGTCTTTCCTGACATCTTCTATATTAAATCTTACCGGTTCTGGTAACCAAACTTGCTTTTGTGGACTATAGGATATAATTGCTTCATTTACCTTTAACGATACTAATATTCCAACATCAAGCATATCTTAATAACACTATTGGTGTCCAACATTTTTCTGTAAAATGTTTACCAAACGAAACATAAGTAATCGGATGAGGTTTTTTTTTACGAACTCGAATGATTCTATATATGCAAATCCGGTTAAGTCAAAATCTGGTAAGGGTCCATTTATTGAAACTCTGGTCATGTCATGTGTGGGATGTCCAAATCTGTTAAAGTATTTAGAACACTCGCCATATCCAAGAAAACTTCCAGGATAAATTGCAGCCATATCGACTGATATAACATCATTATAATCGTATTTAGTATTCCACAATCCACGGTGCCCATATTCTATGCAACTTTTTTGTATATCCTCAATAAATTCTGATCTTCTCGGTTCCCATGAATATTTTTCCTGAGCGAAATGGGCCGCAACAGATGGTACGGTAAAACAATTGTTCAGTAGTTGTCTAATTTTGTCATCATCAGAAGTATATCTTAGTGCAAGATTTCTCATTTCTTCATAAAGAATTTCTGTACGATAAATAACACCATTGGGTCGTACAAATTGATCATGATAATTGTGTTCTGAACTTTGAAATAACCAAACAGATACAGGATCACTTTCACTGATATTTTTGATAAAATCAAATATATGACCGTTATAAAATTTAATCATTCTATCTCGTGGGAAGATTGTTGCAGCATTAGTCCATGCATTAGTATTATGATCAATGATTGTTATAGGGCTTCCTTTTTTGTATATTTTGATTTGTACAATATCTCTCCTGTTAGTGTTTATACTGTCATTGGAAATCTTAATGACTTTTCTAGTTTAGAAACATCCTTAATAGATGCACCAGAATCTTTAACGGTCTCTCACCGTTCACATATTTTGTTACGTCTTAAATCTGTTAAGTCATTATCACGCATCGCATTTGTAAAATGTTCAGTAATGCGCTCCGCAACACAGTTTATTCTTGACTCTGATAGTCTCATCTGTTTCAGTTCCGCAATATTAGGTTTATAATTCAGTAAAAACAATTTATATACCACAGCAGTAACTGGATACCCTCGCTTAAAATACGGTTTATCAATTCCAGGTTTGGATTTGTTATTTAATAATATCGTTTTATTATTTCCAGACTGTATATGAACGAGGTGTCTTTTATCACGAAATGTCCAAATATTATTGTCTGTCTCCACAATTAATTTTATTAAAATAAGATATTTCTAATTATCAAGGTGGTTAATAATTACTTTCCATTGTCTGTCGTTCATCATAATAATGAAGTTTCCAACTTTAAAAGTTGAACATACATAAATAGCACCGTCTTTCCGAAATTCCCTTTTTGTCCTCACTGATAATTTTGGTTGTATTTGCATTTGTTAAAGCTAGAATTTTTATCGAAACACTAAATTTATATTCTGGTAGTCTGTCAAGGTCAAATCTAGTAGCAGATGGCTCAATTGCTGATAATTCCTCCGTCATTATAATAAAGACAAATATTTAAATTGAAATTTAGTATATATACACATATAATGATTCAAACAGAAAATAAGTGTACTTGGTTGAAAATTGGACATATTTCTTATTGTGATAAACAATGCGTAAACAAAAGCAAATACTGTAGTTACCATATGCAATGTATCAGACATGGAAGTACTAGACCAAAGCCATGCATTCAATATTATATTGGAGTTAGGGGAAAAACGCATCTAGGTGCAGATAGCGGTGGTAAAAAATATATGGAACTTAAACGCTATTATGACATAAAAAGATACATGGACAGGGAAATCCCCTATAAAAACAAAAAAGGATTATCTAACCAGATTTTAAAACAATGATTTAGACAAATAAATATTATATAAATGGAGCAAAATGAATTTGTTAGACATCCAATATATACGAATTACGAGGCGTCCAGAGATGGTGTTATTAGAAACTGTAGATTGAAAAAAACACTCGGTAGTCTTGGCAATACTGGTTATTTTAGATTTAATATGAATGGAAATGAAAATTATTATTCACACAAGTTCATATTCGAGTGTTATTTTGGGGTCGTTAAAGATGGATTTGTTATTGATCACCTTGATGGAAATTCTCAACATAACGAAATTTCTAACCTGCAAGCTATTACGTAGGGTCAGAATTCAAGACGAGGAAATACAGGAAGGTGTAAAGTATTCAGAAAGAGAGCGATTAAATCCATAGATACGAAACAAACCAAGAATTTACTTTTTCATCAATAAACGCAGCAGCCAAATATTTTAGCATTCATCCACAATCGGTACAATTTGTTGCAAATAAAACATATTATTCTGCATATTCAATAAAGTATGATCAAAGTATTATATTTTATAATAACTGTATACTCTTCATTCAGAATATTATTTTACTTTATATAAAGTTCGATTCTATCAATCTTGCCAAGTGTTCTGTTTCGTAACTCAGTGCAAGAATGCTGGATTCTGGTAATGAGGGCCCCAGTTCAGTTCCCAACACTGGCTAAAGCGGTGGGTATGGTTCTGGATGTACCAAACAATATTTTATATAGGTGGGGGGGGCAAGCCTCCGGTTTCGATAAATACCTCACTGCGTCAACCACGCGGTGTGGTACATTTTGTACCTTACCCCGAGATTTGTACTCAGGGGAGTATTTATTGAAACCGCAATGCCTAGACAGTCTTCTAAATTTCTAATATTTCGCCTTTCGTCGATTAGAAATTCGCCAGGGGATGTGTTTATGCGAAAAATTTCCCCCTAAAATAATCAGTAGCATGCCTTGAGCTCTCTTCCCCATGAAAGAACCCTCAAAATAACACTCAGAAAGAGTGTATAGCCGAAAGAAACAGCACATGAGGTGCCGCATAATAAGACATAAGAGAGACGACCATGTTAGGACTTTATGAGAGACACAATGGCTATCAAGGGATTCTATGAAGGGTAACCGCTAGGATGCTGCTGATTATTTTTGATAAAAATTACATACACACATTAAAGACAGACAGACATACATTTATATATTAAATAAATATTATTCAAAATGAGTATTGAAGAGCCAAACTCAGCCAAAATAGCTCGAGAGCGATTAGAGGCAATTAAAAAATATGTACCTATTCGTGATTCTGTTAAGAATTAATTGCAATTGCGTCAGAGGGATTTAACTGAGTTTGAGGAGGAAACAAAACAATTATTTAAACCGATTGTAGAACCAACAAAATAAATGTTACAGCAACCGAAGCAACACAACAAGCTCTTGCAACATTACCTGCCGATATTGCTCGTGCACAAGAAGCTCAACCATTACCACTGCCACCTCCCGTCCAACCTCCTCAACCACTAAGAACCAGAACTAAGATAATAGATAAATTTACACACGAAGGTATTGCTGCTATCAGGGACCTAAAACAATTACTTGATATTGCCGCGTATGGATATCATGAAAGAAAAAAATATGTAAAACCTGAATATGTTAAATCTCTAAGCTCTTCCAATTGGATCAGGGATGTATATCGCATCGCTACTAATATTCCAGAAATCAGATCTAATAAAGAAATCAGATTTTAACATGTTAGATAAAGATGTAAATGAATATATAGAAAAGAATGAACAACGAGAACAAGAAGCAATGAAACTATTGCAATCACAATCATCATCAACACCACAACGATCACCACAAGTACTACCACACCAATCTGAACCACCATCACCAGGATAACCAGTAACACGACTACAAAAACGACTACGAAAAAAATCACAACATTATCTAGAACAAGAACAAGAACAAGAACAAGAAAGAGAACAACAACGACAACAAAATATAAAACGACAACAGGAAAAACTACCACCAAAACCAACTGAAGAGGAAGAAGAAGTATTTTAAGACCCTCCTGGTGCAACTGGAAGTGGTCTAGGAAGTGGTCTTATTACTTGTCCCAATAATGTTCTTGCTGATGTTGAACTACTAGAAATCCTATTGGAGGAAAACGAGCTGGTAATAATTCCCCAGAAATTATTAATGAAAAGCAGCAGATATTTGTAAAGATTATTTACAGGCGGTATCATGGACATTGATGTGTATCAGTCTCTCATTAATGAAATCGCTGATGATTATTATAGTGACTAAGTCACCAGACTAAGTATGTAATTAAATATAATGACTATTTAATAAAATGATAGTACATAGTACTCAACGTGGACCAACTATGGTCAGGGCAATTAACTCTCGAATACCGATTTACAGGGCAGCCTACGGAGATGGGTTAGGTGACATTGTACAGGATCTATTTAGAAGAATAGCCCCAAAAGTAATGCAAATTGCAAAGCAGCTGGGTATGAAAGCTATTGATGTTGTTCGTGAAAAAGGTATAGGTGTTGCTGGTAATGTTGCTAGTAAAGCATTCTCGGCCATCAAAGATAGACTAATACGCAGACCTCAAGCAGTCCGAACTCAGCCGGTAAAATTACCTAGCACTGAATTAATGCCTGCAAATATTAGTAAAAAAAATAAATCCAGTCGCTAATCGAAAAGTACCTGCCCCCAGAATCAAAGTCCAAGAGAGAACAGGTGTTTTACAAAGTTTACTGGATTTGTCCAACCAAGAATTGGCCCGATTTAGTCCTTGGCGAAGTCCTCCACGACGTGTTTTGCCTGTGATCAAGTTGATGCGACGCATTCCAGTATAAAAAAAAACCTGAGGTCAATTTTAGAATCAGTGTTTTATTTGGTGCTGCTGATCGCCCCCCACCCACAAGATGTCCCCTCTAAGAAGTTTATACCGTTACCATCGTCGTTCTTCTTCTGTGCGAAAAGTAAAAGGAAAAGGAAAACGTCAGTCACGTCATCCTAAAAAGCGCTTAGCCAAACCTCGACGTCACACCCAGAAAAACCACTCTTGTCCAAAGAAAAGAAGTCATCAAAAATGAGGATTTGTTTTTTTGACAACGAAACCTGCAATCTTCTTAGAAAACATGGGATAATACGCTAACAAAAGGGGAGGATTTTTTGGCAATTTTGATACAAACACATTGTCACCCTTATGGCGAAGCGATAGTGCAAAAAAGGATAAAAGACCGTGTGACAAGTCATCAACGTTGGTGTATTTTTGGTGTGTGAACCTTCGTCAACCAACAAACACAGATGTCACCCAAGAAAAAAAATCCTTTTTTAACCCATAAAGGAAAGAACAGAAAAGGACTACTTCCTCGTTTAAGCAAATATGGGGACACGTTATCCCTCCTAATCAAAGCTACTCCGTCCATGCGAAAAAAACTCATTCAAACTTCCTCCAAAGACGTCATCGATACCGTGTGCGAATATTGTCTGAATATTTTGAAAGGCACGATGCCTTTGTCTCCACATCAGAAAAAATGCTTAGCCAAACATCGTCACGTTCCTCGCAAAATGGTCCAATAAAGTGAAAAGATTATTAATATAAATTTGCCATACATTGGGGTCATTTGTGGCTATACTGATCCCTCATTGGGAATACATCCTAATCGTGGGCCATGAAAGGAATGATTGGTTTTAAATAATTTTTCGAACTATCCCAAAAAATATCAAATTAAGATCTCAAACTTGAAAAGGGTACCTGATATCCACCAAATTTGGCATACCTTTCGGAAACAAAAAGTACGCATAGTACACTAAAACAAATAAAAACTAAACATGATCAGAAATTTCACAACTCAGGTATATTATACACGTATGTGGCTTACACATGTTTGGCAGATAGTTAGGGACCACCACCCCTATTAGACAACGGGAAACACCTGATCACTTAATTCCAACAACGTTTATTTGCTGCTGGTTGAGGTGTACACGAATCCATCGCCGTACATTGGTTACTGGGACTATGAAGATAGGGAGGAAGGACAGAAGGAAATATCAACACGGAGGGAGAGCGCTCCGGGCCACCAACTTCCACACGAAAGAGATACTTTATGTAACGCCACAGAAAAGATTACGACTTTCGATCGCCTTCTAGTGTGGATGTAGACCTGGGGTATTATATACAATCCTGCGGACCTTGACTTGCGGGAGTGGTGGTCGTGACGCTGCCTTTTCTTTTTGCCTTTTCCTTTGCCTTCTCATGCGGCTGGCATGGCGACGGTCTGAATTGTATCAGTGTTGAATAACAAAACTAAGTTCAAAGGTCTTAAGGTCTCGAAAATGCCAAGCACTATGGCCAAAATCCCAGCATAGGGGCTAAGATCCTCCCTGGATAGCAATGCAACTGAAAAGTGACATCCGGCCAGGGCGGTAAGCCATGTATGGGGGTTATAAACACCCATAAGCCATGGCAAAAAATGTGTCCAAGAACTGGGACATAGGAGAGCTCTGCCATCGTAGGGGGGCCTCTAGTCCTTTTCAGGGCTTTAACTAGTCATAAAACACGAAAGTGAATACATGACTATAACGAATATCAGTCTAGCTACCATTGTGAACCAGTTAACATTCAACATGAGTGAAAGAATTTCCAAGCTTTTTGAACTCCAAAGGCACCTGGAGTGTGCCAGACGTCTCCTGGACGAACTGACCATGAAGCTATGAAAGAAGAATCCAGACTTGATGAAGTGGAGGAAAGAAAGAAGATGAGAAAGAAAAAAAAAACGAAAAGAGGGATCCTGCGTCATGGTGAGGTAATGTGAGGTGATACCTGAGCTGAGGATACAGAGCGCGCCCTGGAAGGTGCCAGCATTAGCCAGGGGCCTATGGAGTTCAAGAGAAAAACATCCCTTTTCAGGGCTAAGCAAATCTCTAGAAAAGAGACACTATTAAATTTGTCAATTTGTGAGAATGTAGTGTAGTGTAACTATACTTCAACAATAATGTGTGTGTGTGTGTGTGTGTGTGTGTGTGAGTGAATGTGTGTGTTTGCATGCGCGTTCGTTGGTGAGATAGAATATTCTGTGTTTTATGCTGCTC
This sequence comes from Potamilus streckersoni, assembly GCA_016746295.1. Taxonomy (NCBI): domain Eukaryota; kingdom Metazoa; phylum Mollusca; class Bivalvia; order Unionida; family Unionidae; genus Potamilus; species Potamilus streckersoni. The sequence continues at coordinate 6,125 of JAEAOA010001662.1, read as the reverse complement.
GTTTCGGTGTGAATGGTATATTTTGTGTTTTATTCTTCTCGTTTCATTGATGAGATAGTATTTTTTGTGTTTTATGCTGCTCGTTTCGTTAGTGAGATAGTATATGATATGCGAAGTGAGCTTAAGGGATGTTTTCCATTGCGTCCGTGCTTTACACACATGAAAAATCAATATCGGGGCAGGGTAGGATTGAAAAGTAAAATCTACAACATCCAATAAAAAATGACATTCCAATGACGTATGCAGCACATTCAACACTCGTCCAGCGTTCCTCCCTTCGTTTCAAACAAATTTTTCTGGAGTATTAGTTCACTTATAAACCTTGTTATAAAATATAAACTAAATAATTATTCCAGATCTATTGTAATATAATTCTTACAAGTATTACTCTCTACTTTAAGATATTTAAATTTTAGTCATGGGAATAAACATGAAAATCATAACAATAATCATAACTAATTACTATGTAATTTAACTTTCTTTATAATATTTTATTTCTTTTTTTATTTATTATTGAAAACTTTAAAAAATTAAAACTATACAGATAATAACGACGATCCCTTGAACACATAATATTATTATAAAACATACTAGAAAATCAATATTGGGCTAAGGTAGAGGATTTGGTGTGTATATTATACAAAAGGTCCCAAAACTGGACATTTTATTGTTTGGAGGATACATTTATGGATAAATAAAAGTTTTTACCTTTCCGTAGAAATGTCGTCTGCATGGATCTGAGACCCTATATACAACTGTTATAGAGATTACGTACATAGGAAAGTGATATTTTTAGAATAAGGTATTCCCCCCCTTCTAATCAAATTTAGATCATTTGAGTTCAACAGTAATATTTGTCTTATTTTTAAAGCTGGAAATTGTCTTAACTGGAATTTATGTAACTCGCCTTGCCAAATTGTCTTCATGAAAGCCCCCCCCAAAAAAACTCATGTGAGAGCGAGAAATATGACGTTGGCGGTAAGTGGTTGCTGGCTGTGTCTGGTCCCTTGGCAGTTAGCAACGATGACGTAGCCTCAACTTGTTTTGTTGTGGTTGACCTAGGGTACTAATATTAGTACTACTTGGCAGTATTATATAAATTTGCAGGAACTATCCAAGCCCATGTTATTAAACTAACCTATAAATCTAGCATATGACGATATGAAATGTACATCATTTTTGACATACCTGCTATCACAGGGGTTTGTTACAAATAAAATTGGGAGCGTAACCTGTAAAAATATAATATAGTATCCAAATTTTATTTGTAACAAACCACAATATCTGTTATAATCTTAAACTTTTTTATAATAGCTATTAATATATCTTTCAACCTTAGAGCGTGACATATTGGAACCTCTCTATCATTGACATACTTTGTCATTTTTAAAATATATATCTTATATTGAAAAAAATTGAATGCGCTTACCAAGGACATGATGCGAGGTCTTTGTCACTTTTACACAACTTCAAGGTCTCCAGGAATTGCGTTTGCGCCAAAACCAGTATAATCTCTCAACTTTACGTATCCATCGAACTATAACACTCGCCTTGTTACAAAGGAAGGAAAAAAATTGAACTAATCATGATCAATGACATTTTATAATGAAGTTGGTTGTCATATTGAGTTAAGGAGACATAAATTAAAATCAGTCAGCGAAGTTGTTAAAAGCAAAATCATGTTAAAAGCACAATCCCCCCCCTCCAAACGATACGGGAAGAAAATGATAGCTTTAATGATGCCAAGGTCAACGATTATTTAATTTAGACACAATCCGAATGACAGACCCTGGAATAAAATAATCCTAATAAAACCTCAAGATATACATCGGCGATATGATTACAGTGGCAGTATTTACGGTACGGAACGGTCAAATTAGAAAATATAATAAATTATAATAAACTCTGACTATAAGACTTATGCCGCAATGATGACATAAGTAGCGCATATATACTTGAGTGATGAATGAAAAAACCAGAGAACAAAACGCCTGAGGAGGCGTAAATAAAGTAGTTCCAAGTATTTTTAAAAACTTAAGAAACAAAGTCGCCGTTACAAGAAATTTTCCAAAAGCTACAAAAACTACCCAAACCGGTTTAGACCGGTTCCAAATGAAATGTCCGAAAACCACAAAAACCGGTCTAAACCGGTCCAAACCGGTCCCAAAAGATGCCAAACGATTCTATCGATCCCAAACCGGTTTAAACCGGTTCCAAACCGGTTAAAACCCCCCAAAACCACGAAAAAAGCAAACTTTTGTGAAATGTCCGAAAACCACAAAAACCGGTCTAAACCGGTTTGGACCGGTTTAGACCGGTCCAAACCGGTCCCAAAAGATGCCAAACGATTCTATCGATCCCAAACCGGTTTAAACCGGTTCCAAACCGGTTAAAACCCCCAAAACCCCGAAAAAAGCAAACTTTTGTGAAATGTCGAAAAAACACAAAAACCGGTTTAAACCGGTTTAGACCGGTCTAAACCGGTCCAAACCGGTCCCAAAAGATGCCAAACGATTCTATCGATCCCAAACCGGTTTAAACCGGTTCCAAACCGGTTAAAACCCCCCAAAACCCCGAAAAAAGCAAACTTTTGTGAAATGTCCGAAAACCACAAAAACCGGTCTAAACCGGTTTAGACCGGTCTAACCCGGTCCAAACCGGTCCCAAAAGATGCCAAACGATTCTATCGATCCCAAACCGGTTTAAACCGGTTCCAAACCGGTTAAAACCCCCCAAAATCCAGAAAAAAGCAAACTTTTGTGAAATGTCCAAAAAACACAAAAACCGGTTTAAACCGGTTTAGACCGGTTTAGACCGGTCTAAACCGGTCCCAAAAGATGCCAAACGATTCTATCGATCCCAAACCGGTTTAAACCGGTTCCAAACCGGTTAAAACCCCCCAAAACCGCGAAAAAAGCAAACTTTTGTAAAATGTCCAAAAAACACAAAAACCGGTCTAAACCGGTTTAGACCGGTCTAAACCGGTCCAAACCGGTCTCAAAAGATGCCAAACGATTCTATCGATCCCAAACCGGTTTAAACCGGTTCCAAACCGGTTAAAACCCCCCAAAACCCCGAAAAAAGCAAACTTTTGTAAAATGTCCAAAAAACACAAAAACCGGTTTAAACCGGTTTAGACCGGTCTAAACCGGTCCAAACCGGTCTCAAAAGATGCCAAACGATTCTATCGATCCCAAACCGGTTTAAACCGGTTCCAAACCGGTTAAAACCCCCCAAAACCGCGAAAAAAGCAAACTTTTGTAAAATGTCCAAAAAACACAAAAACCGGTCTAAACCGGTTTAGACCGGTCTAAACCGGTCCAAACCGGTCTCAAAAGATGCCAAACGATTCTATCGATCCCAAACCGGTTTAAACCGGTTCCAAACCGGTTAAAACCCCCAAAACCACGAAAAAAGCAAACTTTTGTGAAATGTCCGAAAACCACAAAAACCGGTCTAAACCGGTTTAGACCGGTCTAAACCGGTCCAAACCGGTCCCAAAAGATGCCAAACGATTCTATCGATCCCAAACCGGTTTAAACCGGTTCCAAACCGGTTAAAACCCCCCAAAACCGCGAAAAAAGCAAACTTTTGTAAAATGTCCCAAAAACACAAAAACCGGTCTAAACCGGTTTAGACCGGTCTAAACCGGTCCAAACCGGTCCCAAAAGATGCCAAACGATTATATCGATCCCAAACCGGTTTAAACCGGTTCCAAACCGGTTAAAACCCCCCAAAACCACGAAAAAAGCAAACTTTTGTGAAATGTCCGAAAACCACAAAAACCGGTCTAAACCGGTTTAGACCGGTCTAAACCGGTCCAAACCGGTCCCAAAAGATGCCAAACGATTCTATCGATCCCAAACCGGTTTAAACCGGTTCCAAACCGGTTAAAACCCCCAAAACCACGAAAAAAGCAAACTTTTGTGAAATGTCCGAAAACCACAAAAACCGGTCTAAACCGGTTTAGACCGGTCTAAACCGGTCCAAACCGGTCCCAAAAGATGCCAAACGATTCTATCGATCCCACACCGGTTTAAACCGGTTCCAAACCGGTTAAAACCCCCCAAAACCACGAAAAAAGCAAACTTTTGTGAAATGTCCGAAAACCACAAAAACCGGTCTAAACCGGTTTAGACCGGTCTAAACCGGTCCAAACCGGTCCCAAAAGATGCCAAACGATTCTATCGATCCCAAACCGGTTTAAACCGGTTCCAAACCGGTTAAAACCCCCCAAAATCCAGAAAAAAGCAAACTTTTGTGAAATGTCCAAAAAACACAAAAACCGGTTTAAACCGGTTTAGACCGGTCCAAACCGGTCCAAACCGGTCCCAAAAGATGCCAAACGATTCTATCGATCCCAAACCGGTTTAAACCGGTTCCAAACCGGTTAAAACCCCCCAAAATCCCGAAAAAAGCAAACTTTTGTGAAATGTCCGAAAACCACAAAAACCGGTCTAAACCGGTTTAGACCGGTCTAAACCGGTCCAAACCGGTCCCAAAAGATGCCAAACGATTCTATCGATCCCAAACCGGTTTAAACCGGTTCCAAACCGGTTAAAACCCCCCAAAACCCCGAAAAAAGCAAACTTTTGTGAAATGTCCAAAAAACACAAAAACCGGTTTAAACCGGTTTAGACCGGTCTAAACCGGTCCAAACCGGTCCCAAAAGATGCCAAACGATTCTATCGATCCCAAACCGGTTTAAACCGGTTCCAAACCGGTTAAAACCCCCCAAAACCGCGAAAAAAGCAAACTTTTGTAAAATGTCCAAAAAACACAAAAACCGGTCTAAACCGGTTTAGACCGGTCTAAACCGGTCCAAACCGGTCTCAAAAGATGCCAAACGATTCTATCGATCCCAAACCGGTTTAAACCGGTTCCAAACCGGTTAAAACCCCCCAAAACCGCGAAAAAAGCAAACTTTTGTAAAATGTCCAAAAAACACAAAAACCGGTCTAAACCGGTTTAGACCGGTCTAAACCGGTCCAAACCGGTCTCAAAAGATGCCAAACGATTCTATCGATCCCAAACCGGTTTAAACCGGTTCCAAACCGGTTAAAACCCCCCAAAACCGCGAAAAAAGCAAACTTTTGTGAAATGTCCAAAAAACACAAAAACCGGTCTAAACCGGTTTAGACCGGTCTAAACCGGTCCAAACCGGTCTCAAAAGATGCCAAACGATTCTATCGATCCCACACCGGTTTAAACCGGTTCCAAACCGGTTAAAACCCCCCAAACCCGCGAAAAAAGCAAACTTTTGTAAAATGTCCAAAAAACACAAAAACCGGTCTAAACCGGTTTAGACCGGTCTAAACCGGTCCAAACCGGTCTCAAAAGATGCCAAACGATTCTATCGATCCCAAACCGGTTTAAACCGGTTCCAAACCGGTTAAAACCCCCCAAAACCGCGAAAAAAGCAAACTTTTGTAAAATGTCCAAAAAACACAAAAACCGGTCTAAACCGGTTTAGACCGGTCTAAACCGGTCCAAACCGGTCTCAAAAGATGCCAAACGATTCTATCGATCCCAAACCGGTTTAAACCGGTTCCAAACCGGTTAAAACCCCCCAAAACCGCGAAAAAAGCAAACTTTTGTAAAATGTCCAAAAAACACAAAAACCGGTCTAAACCGGTTTAGACCGGTCTAAACCGGTCCAAACCGGTCTCAAAAGATGCCAAACGATTCTATCGATCCCAAACCGGTTTAAACCGGTTCCAAACCGGTTGTCTAAACCGGTTTAGACCGGTCTAAACCGGTCCAAACCGGTCTCAAAAGATGCCAAACGATTCTATCGATCCCAAACCGGTTTAAACCGGTTCCAAACCGGTTAAAACCCCCCAAAACCCGAAAAAAGCAAACTTTTGTAAAATGTCCAAAAAACACAAAAACCGGTTTAAACCGGTTTAGACCGGTCTAAACCGGTCCAAACCGGTCCCAAAAGATGCCAAACGATTCTATCGATCCCAAACCGGTTTAAACCGGTTCCAAACCGGTTAAAACCCCCCAAAACCGCGAAAAAAGCAAACTTTTGTGAAATGTCCGAAAACCACAAAAACCGGTCTAAACCGGTTTAGACCGGTCTAAACCGGTCCAAACCGGTCCAAAAAGATGCCAAACGATTC
>JAEAOA010001661.1:0-23639 GCA_016746295.1 Potamilus streckersoni | reverse complement strand
TCGTTCATATAGCAAGGAAAGATATATGCGTGTAGTTGAAGACAAGTGCAACTGTCGAAGTACCAGTAACCTTGATCCATTATTGAGCTGCAAACGATATAACGAGATACTGTGTTTGCAGCTTAAACAATTACTGGTCTACATATCTCGCTCTTATTTTCCCTGAATCATGCATATTTACAAATGACTATATGAAATCATATTGACATAGTGCCGCTGTCCATAAAAACATAGTTCTTATCGACTTTAGGGAAAGAGCTTATTCTAAGTATTAAGAACTTTTAGCCCGACACCATTTGTTACCATTTATGGGTATAAAATATGAGTAGTAGGAGAAAGTAAGAATCCGAGCTCAACAACCCCCTCCAGACCACCAAACAAATACAAAATACCTAGGTAACGTAATAGAAAACCTATTGCAATCAATAATTGCGTTAAGAATCCGAGCTCAACAAATACAAAATACCTAGGTAACGTAATAGAACACCTGTTGCAATCAATAATTGCGCTAAGAATCCGAGCTCAACAACCCCTCTAGACCTCCAAACAAATACAATAGAACACCTGTTGCAAAATACCTAGGTAACAGGTAAAATTTAATTACGTGATCTTCCAGAATAAGCAAAATGATGTGTCAGACTCAATTTTCCAAATCATTACGATTTAGCAGAGCGTGGCGATTGTGGACTAAATTACGCATTAGAATTCCAGTAAGGTAAGTGGTATTATATAAAATTTTATGTTATATCATACTTCTTTTGATAATCTTTCTCATATTTGCTGATCCTCATGGGTAGAATATCTGTTAACATGTTGTCAATAATACGAAATTCACGTATTAAATCGTCCATACTATATTTTACTCCTCGTAGGTAAGATCTTATTTGATCAAGTAGTTTTTTGTAAGTTATAATTGATGTTAAGCAGCCGTGCTTTTTTATCAAAATTTTAGGTTCAACTTTTTTACAAGCTGCTGTAAGAGAAACACCAACACCGGATATGATTAACAAAAACGGGTTTAATGATATACCACTTGAAATTATGCCAGAACTAGTCATTAACAAGGGTAGATATGATATTACTCGAAGTATTTTGTTATAATATTTGTAGCATTTTTTAACGCACCAAAGTTTTTTATGATAATATTTGTAGTATTGTATTAGTGCGTCAACATCCTGTCCTGGAATATCTTTTGAAATATGATTGAAATCAACTATACTTTTTTTCATTATAATATTTGTTCATATAATCTCAGGCTTGATTAAGTAACTAGTTGAGGTGTTTCAGCCACAAATTCCAGACAATACCAATATGACGCAGCAGTTAATTTTTTGTCATCTGCTATTAGCATAAAAGTTTCTTCAACATCTTTGTTTAACACAATAGACACTGTTCCAGAGAAATTATCAGTCGAGTGACGCCATGGAAATAATGTAAATATATTAAACTTTGCACTGCTCAACACGGACAATCTATACACACCAGTGACCTCTGCAGTATGTTTGAGAGTGTTATTTTGCGGCGACCAAGTAGACATTCCAGAAGCAACAGTATAGACAATATTTTTAATCTGCTTGTGAGGAATTTTAATCATACTTGTTTTCTCAACAATACTAGGAATTCCACTAATAATATCGTTGAGTTTTGTGTTAATATTATCGAGTGTAATATCAACAGATGGCGGACTTCCAAAAAATTCGTTATTGGTTTTGTTTATGTTTCTACGAAAATTTAAAAACGTGGTGATGTGATTAGTAAAATCAGTTTTGAACTTGGTGATTTCATTGTTGATATCATCAACATATTTCTTTGTTACAGCATCAAAATCAGATTCTGGTGTTCTAAGATTATTGATGCCATTATTGTTCATGTTGAGAAATGCACGCATTATACCGCCATGCGCCGACACGTACTTTGATTCCTGATCATCAACATATTTCTTAGTAGCAGCGTCATTATCCTCAGTTGGGTTTCCAAGGTATGTGATCTTGTTCTGGTTCATAACAATGTTTCCCGTAAATAAATCACCTGCTTTTCTAACATAATCGTTAACTGACCTACCCGAATCTTCTATCTTACCTTGATTGTTAAAAGTAACAATATTATTAGCAACTGCAGTAGGATTTCGTACTAGTACATCTGATAGTTGTACATTACTCGTCTTTAATCGTCCTTGTTTGTCCTGGAAAACTACAACTTCATTTGGATCTACACTTGCAACGTTTAACAAATTGTTGATTTCATTTTTGAGCTTATCAAGAGTCGCATACTTGGATAAGTCACCCTGGTAACCTTCTGTTAATAAATCTACTGCTAATGTTCCAAATTTTGTATAGTAGCTCATTATACATACCGTTCTACACAAAATTGTTGGATTAATATAACATAAAATTATACGATGGCGAAGATAATAAACTTTGACACCGAGCGATTGGTGAAGCATAAACATAACAATGAACTTCCAGACTGTCATTATCTTATTGTTGGGCGAACTGGATCTGGTAAAACAAATTTGTTATTAAATCTTTTACTCAATAATAACTTTAACTATGATAAGGTGTATATTTACACCATCAACCCCCAACAAGACAAATACAAATTATTAAACGAGTATAATGATAAACTTCGTGATGACCTTGGCATTGGTGATGATATATTTTTGATAAAACAACCAGAAGAACTCGTTCCAGTGAATGAACTCGATTCGTCAGAGCAGAAGATAATCGTCTTTGATGATATTCCGCTAAACAATGAGGAAATGAACAAGATTAGATCATATTTTTCACTATCACGTAATAAAAGATGTAATTCTGTTTATCTTGCCCAAGGTTTTTATAATGTTGATAGGTTTATTAGGCGAAATACGGGTTGTTTCATATTATTTCCCGGACTAGATAATGTGGATGTGAGAAATATTGCAAACGAACAATGTGGTGATGTTACAAAAGATAAATTTATCGAATTATATCATCGAGCAACTAAAGATCGATATAGTTTCTTTTTATTTGACAAGCTAGCGCGTGATCCAACCAAAATGTTTCGTTGTTGCCTTGAGACGTTTCTATGATATAATTTTGTAAAGCGTATAAAAATAATGGACAAACATCAACAGAAAATCGAATTACTAAAAAAGTTTCTCGAAACTCGAGCGGCTTTTAAGAAAAAGGTGGAAGAAGCTCGACGTGGACAAGTTCAAGCAGAAGAAGAAAGAACCAAATTTTTCAAACCTGTTACTGAGGCAATGCTTGGCAAGCAGCCAGAAATACCAACATTGTCTCCGGAAGAACTAGCAAAAATGAAAGAAAAGGGTTTGTTTGGTTTACTTGGAGAAAGATCAAAAGAAGAAACTGTAAAAATTGTAAACGAACTTGTAAGAAACATTGCTGATCCTGCTGCACGACAAGCTGAGTTTGACAGGCTAATGAACAATCCTCTTGAACTTCAACACGCAATAACAAGATTGACGGTTAATCCAGATGAGATAAGAAGTATGATGGAAAAATTGTCAGAACAAACTGAGGAATTAGCTGAGAAACAAAAAACGTTACAAGAAAGTATGATAAAAATAATACCTCTTGAGGATACTATCATATTTTACAGAAGACAAGCTAGGTCTAAAATAGAATATGTTGAGTATGAAGAGTTTATGAAAAAATATGATATCACTAATATTAATAGTATTCGAGATTGGCCAGAAGAAAACTATAACGATTTGATAGAAAAATTAAAAAGAATTGTAGAAGAGGGCTCACGTGCTGATGAAGAAATTAAAGATCAAAAAGATGAAGAAAATATTCTAACATTACTCAATTATATTAGAGATGGAATTATGGCTGAAATTTTACTAAAAACATCAATACAATATCGAAATAAAGAAGGAGGTTATAGTAGAGGTTGGAATTTTAAAAGACTACTCAAACAATATGAAAACATGCGAGATAAAAGATTACCGGAAAAAAAAGGAGGTGGAGTTAAAGTTTTTACATCAAACGCAGACATAGTCGATCGGCTAATGCTGTTGATATCCTCTAAAGAAGCTGGTAATGAAAGTGTAGAGATTGATAACGAAATTATTGATATACTTGATCATCTAAGATCGAGTGGATTACTAACATCATCCGAGTACGAAATTTTACACCGCGATCTTATCTAAAATATTAGTATAATGCAAACAACATTATTGCTTGATTCATCACAAATAACAGGAAACAGCGCGAATTTTACAGTAAATTACAACCCACCAATAGAACTAGATCCTGCAAAACAGTATGAGATTGGATTAATTTCTTGTACTTGCTGGAACGCCATGCCGAATATTAAAACTGGGATTAATGATGAAATTTTAATCGTTAATGTTAAACAATCTCCAACATCACAAAAAGAGTTTATTGATATACAATACAAACTACAGATTCCACAAGGAGCTTATAACATTACTGATCTAAACAGAACAATAAAAGAGCTTCTAACAAAAGCTGGTGGGAATGCTGATAATTTCGAATTAGCGGCGAATTATAACACCTTACGAGCTAGGATAACAGTGAAAAGAAATATGAAAGTCATCTTTGAAGAAAGAAGTTTTGGAAAGATGTTAGGTTTTACTAGAGTTTTATACTATACCACCGGTGAAGATAAGTCTTTGACATTTGATGGAGAACTACCAGTAGATATTACAGAAGTAAATACAATACTCATCAATTGCTCTATCGCATCTGGATCTTATACGTCAAAAGGCAACCGCGGGCAAACGATCTACAGTTTCTCACCAGAAGTCCCACCGGGTTCTCTCATGCAAATCACTCCGCGACAGATTATCTACTATCCAATAACACCTGAGAATCAAATTACAAGCATTACAATGCAACTCACAGACCAATCTGGACGACAAATAGACGTGAACAACGAGATAGTCACGTATTACTTACACCTACGCACTGCCTAGGCATGTGATTTTGTGTACATAATTTTATAAAATGAGACGAAGAAAAGTTTATCGAAGAAAAATCATAGGTGGATTTTTTGGAAATATATTTACAACAATTGCAGAGAATATTCCAGGAATCGCGCGTAAAGTAGCGCCCATTGCACTTGACGCCGGTAAAGCTTTCGCTACAGGGGCGGCATCTTCAGCAGGCACTGCAGTAGGGCAAAAGATTGCTGATAAGATTAAAGGACCTTCAACAACACCTACGGTGTCTGAAATAAAACGAGTAATATCAGATATTGCGCCAACAGAAGAAACAAAACGAGCTATGATAGCTACAACAAAAAAATTATTGTCGCCGAGTGGTGAAGAAATAGTACGTAAACTTGTAAAGAAAACAGCGCCGATGACCCCTGCTGCCTTTTAATTTTGTGTAACGATTATAAAATAAATGTCAGCTAAAAACTATCTCGATCTTGCAGAAGAAATTGATACTGATGATGCTGTAACAGAATTAGAGTATGTCGAGTATCTCGATGAGAACTCGAACGAACCGAATAAAACTGGGGTTAGAACTTTTAACACAAGAGACGAGGACGTGTTTCTACTACCCCATAAGGCAATGCTAGAAGTGCGTGGCCGAATATTAGATGCAGCAGGTGCTGATATTGCAGCTAATGTAGAAATCGCTCTCGTCAATAATGGTTGGAGTTTGTTTAAGAGTGCACGATACCAACTGGCCAATCAAACCGTAGAAGATATTTCGATGCACTTACCCATAGCGAGTACAATACTAAACATCGTTTCGTTTAGCGATGACTATTCCAGATCAATAGCCACAAATATGATGTGGTTCAAAGATACTGGACTAGGGACAACTGTGTCGAGCGAGTTTCGTACTGATGCTGGTAATCCTGCTGCAAATAACAATAATCTCATCGCCAATCCTGCTGCTGCTGATGCCGCTGCGATAGGTAATTCGATCAGGTTAGCCGTTACAAATATAAGACAACAACGATATAACGAAGGATTTGCTAAACGAAAAGCATTTGCCGCAGAATCTCGCCAAATAACGATGATGCTTCCGTTAAGTACAATCTTTGGATTTTGCCGTGATTATAACAAAGTGTTTCGAGGAATAAAACATACGCTTATATTAGATCGAGCTGATCAACACGATTGTATAATGCGCGCCGGTGGAGTGGCTGAGGGACAGTTTTCTATTACAAGATTAGCACTGTGGATGCCTCGGGTTGTCCCTTCATTAGCTAAAATGATGGAGCTCGAATCTTTACTAGCCACCTTTACAAAAAAGATACACTTCCAACAGAACAGGATTTATCAAACAGCCATTCCCAACGCGACTGATTACACGTGGCGTGTAACGACCACGCCCAGCGAACAACTACCGCGACACTTGTTCGTCGTATTTCAACGACAAGCACGTCGTAACAATCAGGAAATAAACAACTCCGTATTCGATAACCCAGACGTTAGACGAATATTTGTGAGAGTAAATTCCAAACAGTATCCCGAACGTGCAATCGAATGTAATTTTGCCATAGACGCCAACAGAAACATCTCTCGGCCGTACATGTATCTTATGGAAGCAATGCAAAAATATCAGAACGCGGACAGTGGATCTCAAATATCAATAGAAGAGTTTCGAACGCTCTATCCCATCTTTTACTTCGACGTATCAAAACATTTGGAGCGTGTTGTGGGATCGACTGCAGATATTGAGGTCACGTGGACACTGGGCGCTGTGCCAGGTGAACAGTATAACGTATACGCGCTATTGGTTAGTGATCGATTTCTGACCATCGATTCAATCAAAGGAAGAATGACAGTACAAGTTTAATCTAACAACTTGGATATAACATTATGAAAACCAAATACACAACTCGAGAAATATACCTAACATCTGGTCAAGTTGAAAAATTATCAGCAGCTGTTGCTAAACGCAGCTCTGTTTCTTTGATGATCTCTCCGGAAACTTCAAATAAAATTGCAGTAAAAGTCATGCTAACGCAACAACAAATCAATAAACTCGACAAAGGAAAACCATTTGTGCTGAAATTATCTGTTTCTCAGGTAACTGCAATGTCAAAAGAAGGTGGATTTTTTGGACCAGCGTTATCAATAATAGCTAGCAAAGTTTTACCAGTACTTGGTACACTTGGACTTGCGGCTGCGTCAGGAGCAGTCTCTGGCGCAACAAAGAAAGCAGTCGAAGGTCGTGGTATCAAACAAATCTATCGGCAGTGACATAGTCACTCAGTTTTATGTAATAGTATAAAATAAAATGCCAACGAAAAAGTCGCCGAAAAAAACAAAATCATCGAAAAAAAAGAAAACAACAAAACGCAAACAAACAAAACAAGGAGGAATTATTCCTTTCGCTCCACTTTTGGCGGGACTAGCGGGAAGTCTGCTGCCAAACTTACTAGGAATCGGACGCGGATTAACTCTACCAGGGACCAGACGTTATTGAGCAATTTTGACATCATTGAAAAATTGAAGGACGTTGTTGGATTTCGAGGAGTATTTTCTAAGGATGAACTCGATGACGTACCAACAGGCGGTTCTTGTGTTGTAAATATTGAAAACTTCAATGATGGCTCTGGCACCCACTGGGTTGCTGTCCACGATAACAATTATTTTGATTCGTTCGGACTTCCTCCAAGCGATCTCATAAAAAAATATATTTTTAAAAAATTTGATAAAATAAATTATTCGTCTAATCAACTACAGCCGATTGGAACATCAGCTTGTGGTTATTATTGTATCATGTTTGTCAGACAAATGCACCAGAGTAAAAACTCTGGGAGTAAAAACTCTGGGAGTAAAAACTCTGGGAGTAAAAACTTTTTAAAGTTTATTTTACAATTTGATGAGCATCCTTCTCATGCGAATGATAATATTGCAATCAATTTTATCTAAACTCCTTGATATAATAATGTCAACATACTGTCTCAAATGCAAAACTAAAACAGAGAACAAGGATGAGATGACGGAAAAAACGAAAAATAATAGAACGATGTTAAAAAGTATTTGTGCAATCTGTGGTAGAAAGAAAAGCATGTTTTTGAAAAAACAAGTAGGATCTAGCGTTGATAGAGTTATCTTGATCGACGATTAATCTTATGAAACAAAATAAAATAAAATGAAATGCAATTGTGATTGTGACAAAGATCTTTGCATAGAACAAGATAAAATCATTACGTACTGTCAACGTTGTAACAACAGAGAAATAATAGGGTTAGGTATAGATATACATAAAATTATTGGAAAATTACCAAAACCAAAAGGCGGTTGGACCTTGCCAGGTCATCGTTATACTGGTCCTTACAATCCGCTAGATCAACAACTAGATGAAAACGACAATCCATTGCCAGGACAAGAGCCTTATAATCAAGTGGATGCAATAGCAATGCGTCACGATATCTGTTATCGTGATCATGAAAACTCGAAAGCAGATTGTGATAAAGTAATGTTAGACGAATTACATGATATGGAGCCAACAAATCTACGAGAACGTTTTGATAGAAGATTTGTTCAAGGAATGATAGGAGCAAAATATAAACTTGGACTCGGTGAGTCTCGACAATCGCCTCGCGATCGGGGAAAAGAATTATACGATGATCTTGCAGTCGAACTACACAGACCTAAAAAAAAAGTTTCCGAGACGTAAAGTTGTTGCAAACGCTGTAGATGATATCTGGGCAATAGATTTGGTAGATGTATCCAATCTGGCTCAGTTTAACGTTGGCGCTGATGGCGCTCCAAAGAAGTATTTGTTTAACGTTATAGATGTTTTCAGTAAATACGCTTTTAGTGTGCCAGTTTCAGATAAAACAGGAACGTCAATCACTGATGCGCTAAAACAAATAATAACGAGTACTGAAAGAAAACCAAACAAAATCTGGACTGATCATGGAGCCGAGTTTTTTAACAAAAAGTTTGAACAGTTTCTAGAACAAAATAATATAAAAAAATACGTTACAGGAAACGAAGGCAAAAGCGTTGTTGTCGAGAGATTTAATCGCACGCTAAACGAAAAATTACATAAACATATGACAGCTAAAAACACTAACAGGTACATCGATGACCTTTCTCAAATCGTAGGCGAATATAATAACACGAAACATCGAACCATGAAAATGTCACCCAATGACGCTATCAAAAATCCAATATTAGCAAACGAAAACATGTACCGCAGACATAAATTTAAGGTCGGTGATAAAGTTAGAATCTCTTTGACTAAAAAGATATTTGAAAAAGGATTTACTCCAAACTGGAGCGAAGAAGTATTTGTTGTTGATAAAGTACTCTTAACAATACCTGTAACGTACGCGTTAAAAGATCTGGCAGGTGAACCTATAGTAGGTAGTTTTTACGAACAAGAACTACAAAAAACTGAACAAGATGTTTTCATTATCGAAAAAGTGATTAGGAAAAAAGGAGATAAAAGTTTAGTCAAATGGCGTGGGTATAGTGATAAATTTAACAGTTGGATTCCAACCCGGTCGATTTTATCGACTGCGAAATAATGCTATTATAAATTTCCTCATACTTTCGTTTGATAGATTTGCATTTTACTGGTTTACATAATGATATTAGATATTGTCTGCGATCGTCAGAGATCGTCATAAGATTAAAAATCTTAACAAAGATGAAATCAAATTTTATATTTTTCTGTCGGTCTGGAATTTTGATGTTTAAAAAAGGTCTGATTAACTGCAAAAATACCTGCTGTTCGGTAACGGTAAAATTAAATTTTATAATTTTTTTAGCAATGTGATACTTGACATTATATTTTCCAGTGGTTGGTCTGCTATAATTAAATCTGTTAACGACGGTGACTATTTCACCATCATCAGATTCGTTGTTATATAAAATATCATCTTCGTTATAACCAATGGATTTGTCTATCATATCATTAGAGATTGTGGAGACCTTATCGCTAGCAAGTCGTTTCATCATATCCATATTATAATATACTTTTTATCTAATTTGTTGTTATAAGATGACTGACAAGGTCAAATATCACCAAAAAGTTAATATAATAAACTACCACGAACTGACTGAAGCGGTAAGAAAATGCTTGTCAGGTTATAGTTCATATTCCGTTGAGATTTTTGTAATGCAAGGTGATTCTCATAAAATATTACTAACAGAAGCAGAAAAAAATAAAATTAATGAAAGTGCAGTAACGACGCTAAAATTTGATTGCGATGATATTATAGCATTTGCTCATCATTGTTTGACTAAAACCGAATTACAAAATATTATTAATCATCATATCTAAAAATAATACTAGCATCATATTTGTTTGAAAAAGCTGATTTTGTTGCTCCATCAGCTACAAATTTTACTGCTCTGGGATTTATATTATAATATTTCGCCGCAGCTGTAATTGATTTGAATTTGATCTCCTCATCCGTTTCAAGGTTTAACGAAATAACAGGTTTTATTGGGCATCTAAAATTAATACCACCACCTCGTCCTTTTCTCACATTTTCCTGTTGGGTCACTAGCTCCAGATTTTCCAATCGATTGTCTGTTTTTACATTATTGATATGATTAATAACCAGACCATTGGGTATAGATCCGTTGAACACCTCGTAAACAAACCTATGACCAGTATAACAAACTCGATCTGTCGATGTTCCTCTAACAGTCACACTGATATATCCCATATTGCTCATATTATTAAGAACTTTTTTAGTTTTTCTGTTTCTAATAATACCACGATCGTTAGCCTCGTATAAATCAAAGACCGGATGCGGCTGAAACTCATCTTGTAAGGATAAATTTTCAATATTATCATCAGTGACTTTACCGTTATAATGATATACTCGTTTCCCCTCTGGAATGTCATCGCAAAATAACGTGTAAATAAAATCTTTTCTAAACATCGTAATTCTTTCAGTATTATCTCCCTTTACACTAATCGTATAACCCGCTAACGTTGCTTTACCAACAGATATTCCAGTTTTGATATTAATAACCGAACCAAGTGCATTTCCAGCGTACAGATTGTACTTCGGATAAACATGATATACCTCTTGCTCACGTGCGCTTGTCAGATTTACTGTCATTATATTATAGGTGATATTTTTTATCTCTAATTGTTGTTTAGCGGAGTAAATTATCAATTAGATATTAGACTATAGTATAATAATGTTGAAATTGCGTGATATAGCCAAGAGAAGTCTTATGGGAGAACCTGATAAAATAGCGACTGCTTTTACAGGTTTTGACAATAGTTATCAGTTTGATAATCAAAACGTTTTAGTAAATTTTTCTGAAACAAATCTCTTTCATCTGCTACAGACGACTGTAAAACGTGAGCTTGAAAAACACAAGGGTCTAAGATTGTTAGTGCAATATCACGTTATATTTTCAAAACTACTTGTGACGGAAGAATCTACTAACAAGGAAATTGCAGACCCTTACATCAACGCAAAATCTAGACGTGTTTTACTTGGTAGTGATCTTTTGTCACTATCTAATGAAATACACCAAGAAATTTGGAAAAAAATAGAAGAATTTACCGAATTAGGTTCGGGTTGGAAGTTTGAAATGATTAAGGAAATTTTGTTTCACACGATGAAATATGACGCATTACGCGGTAGTTCGTATATCGACCTGCCACCAAAAATAAAAAATAAACAGTGCTGTATAAACATAAAAAACGTCGATAGCAAATGTTTCCAATGGGCTGTTCTTTCCGCGCTATTTCCAGCAGAAAAAAATGCTGATCGTGTTGAGAAGTATATCAGTCACGTGTCAAGATTAAATTGTGCTGGTATTGACTTTCCAGTGGCAGAAAATCAAATACCAAAGTTTGAAAAGCAAAATAATGTTTCGATTAACGTTTTCGGATTAGATGAAAAAGAAAATGTCTATCCGAGGTATATTTCAGAAAAAGCTTCACAATCGACTATCAATTTACTGTTTTATAAAAATCATTACATTTGGATCAAAAACTTTAACAGACTAGTTGGAAGACAGTATAATAAAAATAACAACAAAAAGTTCTTTTGTTATCGCTGCTTGCACGGTTGTAGAGACAATGAAACATTACAAAAGCATTTGCAGTACTGTAGTGACGTACAAAGAATAACAATGCCATCTAAAAAAGATAGCGTGTTACAGTTTGTCCATCATAATCATAAACTAAAAATTCCTTTCGTCATATACGTCGATTTCGAATGCTTACTTCAACCTGTACTTGGCGTAGAAAATGATCCTAACCAATCGAGTACAAGAAAAATTCAAAATCATGTTCCGTGCGGAGTAGCGTACAAGGTAGTTTGTTGCGCTGATTCGAGATTATCTAAACCAATCCAACTCTATCGTGGTAAAAATCCAGCTGTCTGGCTTCTCAAGCAGTTGATTAATGAAGTTGATAATATTACTTATCGTTTGAAAAGAGTAACTCCAATGTTAAAATTAACACCTCAACAAGAATCTGATCACGAGCAAGCGAAAATTTGTCATATTTGTGAAAAAGCTTTTGACCCTGACAACAAAAAAGTACGTGACCATTGCCATTTGACCGGACAGTATCGTGGAGCGGCTCATGACCAGTGTAATTTAAAATTTCATGCTCCAGATTTTATTCCAGTTATTCTTCACAATTTTCGAGGATATGATAGCCATATTATAGTAGAAGCTTTTGGTGATCCTGATATAAAATCTCGTCTAAAACTCGATAACATCATCAAATGCATCCCAAATAATTTTGAAAAGTATATGTCAGTTACGCTAGGTAAATTGCGTTTTATTGACAGCCTGCAGTTTATGGCAGACTCGTTAGATGAGTTAGTAAAAGGTTGTAGTAAATTTGGTAACCTAAGAGACTGTTTTGGAGACAAATTTAATTTACTGACCAAAAAAGGAGTATTTCCATACAAATATCTCGACGATTGGAGTAAATTTGATGAAATATCTTTACCTGACAAAGACAAATTTTACTCGCAACTTAAAAATGAAAATATAACTGATGACGAGTACAAGTATGCACAAGATATTTGGAAAGAGTTTGATTGTGAGACTTTTGGTGATTATCATGATTTGTATTTGAAAACTGACGTGTTATTATTAGCAGATGTTTTTGAAAGTTTTCGAGAAGTGAGTTATAATAATTACGGACTAGATCCTTGCTGGTATTATTCTGCCCCCGGACTGTCATGGGATGCTCTGTTAAAGTTTAGTAAGGTAAGGTTGGAATTACTGACTGATGTTGATATGTTCAATTTTATTGAAAAAGGTATCCGAGGCGGTATTAGCGTGATAACGAAGAAATATGCTGAAGCAAACAACAAATATTTGAAACAGTATAATCCTGACCTTCCTTCGAAGTATATAGTTTATCTAGATTGCAATAACTTGTACGGGTATTCGATGGCAGAACCAATGCCTCTTGGTGGCTTTCATTGGATCACGGCTGATCAATTTCTATCAGAGACAGAAAAAAAGATACCCGACGATGTTTCGTATTTCGTTGAAGTTGATCTCGATTATCCAACTTCGCTACACAAATTGCATAACGATTACCCTTTCTGTGCGGAATCGATGGTTATAGATTATAGTTTGTTATCAAAAGAACAACAAGCGTTAGCATCACCAAGGCAACATTCCATGGTAAAGAAACTAGTACCAAATTTGCTTCATAAACGTAATTATGTTTTGCATTACAAAGCTTTAAAACAAGCAGTCGATGCTGGTCTCGTGTTGAGAAAAGTTCATCGCGTACTAAAATTTAATCAGTCGCCGTGGATGAGAGGTTATATTAACTCAAACACTACAAGAAGAGCTGCAGCAAAAACTGATTTTGAGAAAAACTTTTTCAAACTGATGAACAATTCTGTTTTTGGTAAGACGATGGAGAATATTAGGAAACGCGTAAATATCGAACTAGTCAATGATATCAATCGCAGAAACAAACTTGTGTCAGACGATGATTTTGTGAGCATGAAAATATTTAATGAGAATCTTGTTGCGATACAAAGAAGAAAAACAAATCTAAAACTAAACAAGCCGATCTACGTTGGAGCTTCAGTGTTAGATTTATCAAAGTGGCTGATGTATGATTTTCATTATAATTTTGTTAAAAATCAATGGCCGGCTAGTAGATTATTATTTACTGATACTGATTCGCTCGTATATGAAATCGAATGTGAGGACATCTATCAGGACATGCATGATAATAGATATCTGTTTGATCTTTCTGATTACCCACGTGACAGTAAATTTCATGACGACACAAATAAAAAGGTTATTGGTAAGTTTAAAGATGAAATGAACTCGAGCGCTATCAAATATTTTATCGGATTACGCAGCAAAATGTATGCCGTATTATTGGACAATAATAAAATAACAAAAAAAGCAAAAGGTCTGCCTCGTGATTTTGTTAAAAAGTTTATAAAATTTGATGACTACAAGTATGCGCTTGATGGCGGTGTTAGTTTTATAAGAGCTATGTCAATTCGGACAAATCATCATAAGCTCGAAACAGATGTCCTTATCAAACGCGGTTTGAGCAATTTTGATGATAAACGTTATTGCGAAAATGGGGTAGATACATTTGCACTTGGGTATTGTCATGATGATAGAGATATATTTGACATTATCTTTGCAAACTAAAATTTTATCTAAACTTTAAAAATAATGTTTGAAAATTTGACAGTAACAAATAGCTACAGTAGCAAAATCAAATATCTAATGATGGACGGCAAACCATTGACAGTTGAAATTAATAATGAAACATCAGGCATATGCTTTAGTGGTACCCGTGACAAGTTAAAACTTTCGCTCATCAGATCTGATGACAGCGAGTATTTTAATTATCTCGAACAATTGTATCAAAAGTTGCTAGCGGAATTTAACAACTTTCACTGTCCGATTAGTCAGCATAAATACACCAAACTTACAATTGATCTTGATCGGTCAAAGGTGTATTTTATTGACAAAAAATACCCTCTTAACAAATCACAAATAAAAGATTTGTTTGAGTCCCGTCGTTATGTGAGCGGTAAAGTAAAGTTTAGCCTCTATTACCATGATAATGAAATATTTTTGATATCTACAGTTGAGACATTAACAGTTGGTAATGAGGTATAATACCACTTACCTTATTGGAATTCTAATGCTTAATTTAGTCCACAATCGCCACGCTCTGCTAAATCGTAATGATTTGGAAGATTGAGTCTGACATATCATTTTGCTTATTCTGGAAGATCACGTAATTATATTTTACCTGTTACCTAGGTATTTTGCAACAGGCGTTCTATTGTATTTGTTTGGAGGTCTAGAGGGGTTGTTGAGCTCGGATTCTTAACGCAATTATTGATTGTAACAGGTGTTCTATTACGTTACCTAGGTATTTTGTATTTGTTGAGCTCGGATTCTTAACGCAATTATTGATTGCAATAGGTTTTCTATTACGTTACCTAGGTATTTTGTATTTGTTTGGAGGTCTGGAGGGGGTTGTTGAGCTCGGATTCTTACTTTCTCCTACTACTATATGTTTAAACAAGCCTGGAATAATCCAGGAGTATAATTACTTTAGCAGTTATTAAATAGGGAAATTAATTTTGCCGGATTAAACAATACTAGCTTCTCAAAGTGCAATAAATAACGTAAAAAATACCAATAAACTAAAAAAAGGTGATCGACTATTTTTTTTTCACTTTTCATTTTACGTCCGGTGTCTTGGAAGTGAAAATAACCAAACCGAACTAGCAGTCACTTCAGAGATGTTCATCTCAAGTAGCCCGAGCTGTAAACTATAACCCAAATTACACACAATAATCATACCCCCAAAAAAAGGAAAATAAAATTTATCTTAAAGATATGTATCATATGCAAAGTACGTTATTTTTAATAGCTAGGATAACTTGTGAGGGAAAGACTGAGAAATCCTTCCTCTTAAAAAAAAAATCAAATCCAATGCAATGAACGAAACTGTAGAGCATAACCTTCAGTGAAATGTGAACATATGTGCAATTGTTATCTCTTTGTTCATATGATCAAATACAATTTTCTCAGTAAAATGGTACGTTCATATCGATGCTAGATATGAAAAACGCTAATTATACCTATATTATTCCTGTTGATACAATATGCTTTGTGGCAGTATTGTATTTAAGTTTTCCTTAAGTACATTGGAAACTAAATGTCTTAGAATATAGAAGTAAAATCGATTTAAATTTAAAACTGGTAAAATGAAGATAACATAGAGCAAAACCCTTTCTTAAATTTGATTTTTAAAAACAAAATTATGGGGGAAATGATGACAAAGAAGATTCTCTTGATTCCGTAAACTAATGATTGAAATAGTGGCTAACATTTTGCCTTGTGACCCCTGTGAATCCAATTTGTTCCATCCTTATTCAAACTGAAAATAATCGATTAATGACATTTCGGGAATAAATTTTGTTAAGCCTCGTGCTCCTGTCTTTCAGCATATCTTTGTTTGCTATACCGAGAAAATGCAATGAAGGTTTTTAAAATAGCTCACTTTTCATGATGGGCTGCAGTACGTGGTTTGGCTTATGTGTGATTTAGGAGTAACGAATACTCTCCTTTGGATGGAATGCATGACAATTATTTAAATGGAGTAAGGACTGTTTAAATGCTTGCAACTTAAATATTTCAGCTATATAACTAAAATTAAATCATAAAACATAACAATATTGGTCTCTAATGTTCTGCTCTACAGTTATTTTGTAATTTCTAAAATAGGGGAATTGTTTAGGTGAAGTTGTATATATTTGCAACAAGCATTTAAAA
Source organism: Potamilus streckersoni (assembly GCA_016746295.1). Lineage (NCBI taxonomy): Eukaryota > Metazoa > Mollusca > Bivalvia > Unionida > Unionidae > Potamilus > Potamilus streckersoni. The sequence goes on along the minus strand of JAEAOA010001661.1, from coordinate 6,910 downwards.
ATCAAACCCTTCTAAAAAAAAAGTACTAATTGTTGAGCAGAACATTTAGTCGCGTCCACTTTAGTGATATTTCGAGTTGGTTCACTTTATTATAGTTACTTATAATTTCAGCACAACATGTGCAAATTTTCTGACATTGTCAACAATAATGTGGGGTATAGGTAATGTTTTATATATAAATCTTGTATATATGCATGTGGCCACTAAGCAGTATTCTGTTCAAAGGACATCTCTGCCTCTATTTAGTTTGCAATGAGTGTCGGATACTGGTGGTGAGTAATTGTATGTCTAAGATTAGGAGTTAGTCGTTATTATTTCACTCCTAACTTTATCTTACCCAGCCATTACCTTTTTGTATGCATGGGTGCTGGTCAGAAAGTGTTGGAGCTTGTCAGGGTAACAAAATATTGCTTATTAGGCATATGTGGGGATCAGCAACGTGGTTTCTAATCCGAAACCCTATTTTGGTGAGTAGAAACTGGTGCTAGTCAGTGGATGTTGATGTTAATTAGTAGACTAGGTGCCGGTCATTCCAACGACGCATTGGTTAGTATGTGTGGGTGGGTGCTACTTGTTCAAACGGTGTATTGGTTAGTAACAGCAGACTTTGATCAGTCAAACGGTATATTGGTTAGTATATGAGTAGGTGTTGGTCAGGCAAAACTTTGTATTGGTTAGTGGCTGCGGGTGCTGGTCAGTAAATCCCTGTGGTCAGTCAAACGGAATATTGATTAGTAGGTGTAGGTGATAATTATTTAAACTGGTACTGGTTAGTAAATGTAGGTGCTGATGAGTCTAATCACGTATTTGTTAGCAGATGAGTCAGTACTGGTAATTCAAATGGTGTATTGGTTAGCAGGTGCAGGTGCTGGTCAGTATATGATGATTAGTCAGAAAGAATATCAGTTAAAATGTGTGGGTGATGGTTAGTTCAAACAGCGTGTTGGTTGCAAGCGTGTGTTCGCCAGTCCAATCAAAGTATTGAATAGAAAGTGTGGGTGCTGATTGATAAATGAACGGGCGTTGGTCACTAAAATGGCGTATTGGTCAGTGATGTCAGGGAGCTGATCACCCATATTGCGTGTTGTTAGTAACTATGGGTGTTGGTCAATAGACCACGAGTAGTCTAATGTTAAACTCTTTGTCACCATACAGGCACATCAATATCAACCTATGGTAAGGGAAGTATATGGAAATGGAATATGTAATGTTACATAAGACAAATAATAAATTCTTATTGTTCCCATACTAGCAAGTACTTTTAATCTTATGAACCAAAATTAAATTCTAAGTGTCTCAATACAGACCATTTTTAAAATGGTGGCCTAATTTTAATCATATTGTCCCTACAGACGTCCCATATAATCCCACAAAACTGTATACACACAAAACTGCACACACACACACACACACACACACACACACACACACACACACACACAAACACGCTGAAGTTATCTCGACAAACTTATGAGAAAAAATCAGCCCGTGGATAATTTTTTTAAATACGTTTAGAGGGTCTCTGATAATACTGCTCTTCAAACTATAACACTATTCTGTGCATGCTTCTCATTATTCAATATTTATCGATTTTCTTACTCTTTCCGTGGTGTAGAACCTAAACGTTTGTTCTAAATATGATAGAAGAGTCGTTAGATTTATTTATAAACAGCATGTGTTTTGAAGTTACATTTTAGAAGATACCACATAAAAATTAAATGAATGGCATGTGCAAGAGACATTTTAAACATTCAAGCTCTCCTTGGTTCAAATAAAAATATATTTATGACTTGATCGACATTAGCAATGGAATTGAAGTAAATTATCTTTAGAACAAAAACAGTGCCCAAGAGAATCCAACAACTGGTACATGAAGACAAAACAAAACATTACATTGTCATCATGATCCAAATGGTCCATTAAAGCTACCTTTAAGCTAATGTTGGGTATTTTTCACAAGTGTAGCTATGATTCTGCTCTCTTTTCAGTCTCTGATTTCCTTGTGTAAACCAATTATAACAAACATTTGTACTCAAACGAGCCCTTCAACCACTCCATATCACATTTTCTGAGACCTCAGTCAATTTAGTCAAGAAATAGGTTTATGGAGAAGTGTTCAAAGAAAGGCAGGGAAAAAAGCTTTTGCAAATGTGCTGAAAGTATATTTTATTCATGAGCAGCGGTGGGTCATTGTAGAGTGCCCAATTCCCAACCCAAAGGACGCAAACTCGAATCCTACTTGAGCTAGCTTGGGTCTGCTCCTGCATTGTATCCATGGCCAAACTACTTTACTTCCATTGTCGCAGCAGTAAATACTCCTTATCAATATCATGATGTGCCGCTAAATAGCAACCAACCAATGGTTTCTATTCAAAACAAAATCACGATCTGTCACATATATTACTTAAAAATGACAGACATGTTGGTGTGATACTTCAGCATCGAACGGCAAAATATATCGATCATCTGACAACTGGTCTCATCTTCCTAATAAACTGGAACAAAAACTAGTCTCATCTTCCTAATAAACTGGAACAAAATCAACTATACAAACGCTTTTAAACTTCCTAATGTCGAAAAGATTTCCTAGCCATACACATACACACACACACACACACACACACACACACACACACACACACTGACTGACAAAGAAAGAGCATACCCTTGGGTTCTTTTGCTGGGATTGCTGCTGATGATTTTGCTCCTGCAGCTGTTGCTGAAGCGTGTATGGGTTCTGCTCGGACGATGGTACCTTCTCCTTGCTCAGCTGTAATATTACTGGCCTCTTTCCTCGCCTTCTTGGCGAGCAGCTTCTGTACATAGGATACCTCGGGAAGTGCTGCCAACTCCGCTGTAATGAGAGCGAGTTCCAAGATAAACAAACAAAACAAACTACCCCCAAAAAGAATCAATAGCCTTCAATTCAAAATAATTTAGTTATCTTTTTCTTGTCCTAAAATTGTATGATATGCAAAGTTCAATTGTATCTGCATAGAACGCCCAATGTCATGCCTTGATTGTATATACAATATAGTTGATATAGTGTTCCTAATTAACTCACAATTACATTTACGAATTAGGGTCTGTACAAACATAATTACAACTAGGTCTCAGTCCGTTCTCGCTATTAATTTGTCTGCCAACTGTCAACAATTCAATGCTGGTGTGATTTTTGCTAATGTTCATTACAAACATGTAAATACACACACACACACTCGATAATAGTAAAAAGTATTAGTTTTTTCCAATAAAGGTACTCAGCAAATTGTCCAACAAGATTTTCTCATCGAATGATCTTCAAATATGGTTTGGATTTTTTTAAAAAAATCATAAAAATTTTAAGCATCTTCACTAGTAATCTTTATCTAGCTGGTCTAGTAATGTATAAAGAAGAGTTAATTTAATTTTCTGGAATTGCAATTTCTCAATGTATTCATTTTTTATCTTTTATATATCCACATGCATTATGATATTTATGAATTACGCATATATCACAAAAACATGTGCAGACATTTCACTCACGAAAACTACACAAATGACACATCTTACTTTTTAGGATTTTGAAAATGGAAGATGAGGGCAACTCTTTTTGTCGGACCAATCCCAACCCCAACAAAACCTTAATTATACTAAAATGAAAAAGAGCTAATTATGAGAAATGATGATTCAAATCCAGAAGTTAACATTTTGATTGCCATCCTACACCCGGCTCTTTGATTACTATTCAACACCCACCTTTTGATTACCAGCAAACACTTTGTATTTATTGACCATATATATTGACCAATACTTAGATGTTTATACTTACATATACACAAACATACTTTGCATAAAAGGGGTAAGTATGTAAAAAGAGGATGAAATATACTATCGCACACCAGCAATCAATCGAATAGCAAGTGTTGCCAGACACATTATACCCACAAAGATACTAGCACACACAAAGCGAGAAAGAAATTAAAATTAGATGTACACGAAAAGGACATCATCGTAATGTTAATATTCGCATCACTCAAAATTTATTTTAAAAAAAGTAAAGCCCACCTCACCATCAATACCAATGCACATAATGTAGTGTTCTTTAAAAAACTCAGAAATATCAAGTTCAAGTATTAGCAATACGTACGCCGGTGCCACTCAATTATCACATGCATATTTACTCGTCGATTTCAAACAAATTTGAGATGTCACATAAATTTCATTCCTAATTGGTGCCGTTATGAATGTCAATATTGCGTGTAATTTTCGACCGTGAATGAGGGTTGAGGAATTAATGCCTACCTGATTTTTCATGATTCTAAGAAGCCAAAAAAGATTTATACTCGAATTTTAGTTAATGACCTGGCCTCAATTTTGAACAAGTATGTTTTTCTATAGGAAATCCATTGAATTGCAGGTCAAATGACATTTGTACATAAACAGACTTGATAAACAATTATTCATTCCGGTTTTATGATCAGTTAGTGGAATCACTTATAGTTGTGTTCAGACATAATCTGAGAGTAGTTATTTATTTAAATTATTCATTCGAATGTGAATATGTGAGAAACCTTGTCAGTAGCTTCTCGTGGGTCGGTGGTTCTTTCGGATGATTTCTCAGTTTCTTCCTCCACCATTAATACTGGCCGCCATGTATAGTCTATCGTGTGCTGAAAATGGCGTTAAGACCCAAGACAACAATAATCCTTCGAATCATAAAGTGCTCATTGACATTTTGAACTAAAACAATACTTTGTTGTTATTTGTTGTGTTATTGTGTTAAAACATAATAAGAGACGCCGTGTTCTATCAATAACTTTAATATATACAAGTGACTACTGTTAAGTCTTAACACCGAGAGTTATCAGAGAGGCAGTTGCCTGTAGAAAGTACCAGTGGAACTATGACTCATACACAGAGAGTGCTGATTGGTCAGTTACACATGTATAATGTTACATCTCTCTTCTTACAAAGAAAAAGTTTTAATAAAACTTTTAACAAACTAAATGAATCATAAGCCATTATAATTAACTTATCAGAATTAAGCGCGTCTTTGATATCAATGATTACAATTAACTACGTCCGCATGTCTGAGACAGACTGAGAATGCATTATACATTTTTAAGAAATCGTATTGCTTGTTTCATAGATATTTAATGTAAACTGATGGTCCTTATCTTGAATCACCGTCAGTGTTTATCAACAAAACCCTACAATGTGCTACACTAATGAGTGTTCTATTAGCTGAGTCTCTCTTATCTGCGAGTGCCAGATTTCACAGTTGTTTCATATCCAAGTTATGTCCAGGTTTTTGGAACTGATATTACACTGACACTCTTATATTTGGTTTCACTAGCCTCCCAGAACTTGTGTAACATCCACCTTGCGGACGAACCCATGAGACCGTTGCGTCAGGCTCAGGCGTACTTTGGCTGAAACATTTAAATTCGACTGACTTTGAAATTGATTTACTGGCATTTGCGGGGAGTGGTGATACAACTGTACAAGATGTGTGTTCAATCTGAGGGGAAGGCGGTGGTGGTATTTCATTAGTTTTCATCAGTAAACGTCTATTGCGACGATAAATGGTACCTTCTTTGGTGCGAACTGTATATGACCTTTCGCTGTGTTTTCTTACTACTACGGCAGATTCCCATTTTTGACCTTTCAATTGAACTCGGGCTGATTCCCCTTCCTTAAGTGGTTTTAGTGGTTTTGCGTTTTTGTCATAATAATTCTTAATTTTCCTCTTACAAAGTGTAATTTTCTTTTTGACCTCAGCGGTGATAGGTGTTTTTGGAATGAATTTTTCGCGGGTTGTTGGGAGAATTGATATAAGCTGTCTCCCCATCAACAATTCTGCTGGTGAGAACCCGATATCAAGAGTAGTGGCTCGGTACTCTAATATTCCTATAAGTGGTTCTCTGCCGTCGGCTTTTGCTTTTGAGAGAATTCTCTTTACAGTTTGAACTGTTTTCTCTGCTAGGCCGTTTGACTGAGGGTATGTGGGACTCGATGTCACGTGTTTAAAGTCCAATTCTTTCGCGAAGCTTGCGAACTCGCGGGAAGAATAGCATGTTTGATTGTCGCTGACAACGACTTCCGGTATTCCAAAGCGCGCGAAAATGCTTTTCATGTGATTGATAACAGTGCAACTTTTTGAGCTAACGAGTGCCTTAACTTCGAAGTAGCGACTGAAATAATCTACTACAACAATGTACTCTTTATTATCCCATTAAATAGGTCTGTGGCGACTTTTTGCCATGGGTATTCAGGGACGTCATGATTAATGAGAGGTTCCTTTTGGTTAGAGCTTCTGCGCTCTAAGCAGATAGAGCATTTTGACACTAAATCAGAAATGTCGGTTGAGATTTTTGGCCAAAACAAAACATCTATGGCTCGTTTCAGACACTTTTCAATACCTAAATGTCCTGAATGTACAGTTTCTAGCATTTTCTGCCAGAGGGCTTGTAGTATGACTATTTTGTGGCCTTTTAAGATTAACCCATCTACAACTGAAAGTGTATCTCTAATTCCAATAGTCGATTATCTCTGATTGACAGCATGACCTCTTTTCAGGCCAACCTTCACTTATGACCTGTTTCTGTATGGCCATCTGGGGGTCTTGTTCAGTGAGAGATTGAATTTCTTCCTTCTTACGATCAGATACAGGTAATGCTGATAACGCCATATGCACTTGCATATCTATACCGTCAGATAAGATAGGGTATGTATCCGATGAGAACTTACGGGAGAGTGTATCTGCTACGGGTATGTTCTCACCTTGGTAATGTTTTACCTCAAGGTCATAACGCTGTAGTTTCAAAAGCATGCTTTGTAGTCGCGGTGGGGCTGCATAGAGGGGCTTTTTTATTATAGAGACAAGTGGAAGGTGGTCGGTTTGAACGTGTACCTTTCTCGCTATCAT
>JAEAOA010001660.1:915000-935000 GCA_016746295.1 Potamilus streckersoni | reverse complement strand
ATCTACGTGTACAATTCGAAAACATGCGATATGGATTTGTTAACTCGGCATGCTTCATAATGTCATTTGCGACTTTATAAGATGTTAAAGCTATGTTTACAATTTGAAAACATGCATGGATTGGTTAATTTGGCAGGCTTCATGATGATATCTCTGACGTTATGTTAAATCTACGTGAACAGTTTGCGTATTTTTTTTAACTCGCCAAGCTAAATGGTGCTATTGTGACATTGTAAGATGTTAAATCTACATGTACATTTTGAATACATACGACATGGATTTGTTAAGTCAAAATTAAATTATTCTCTTGATATTCTTGTTATGTTTTCATGTTGAGCACTGTCATGTGAATGTATTTGCTAGATATCAATGGCCATTTTTCTCTTTCTTTTCCCAAGTTCGATCGGACCATCCCTGTCACAGACCCTGCATAGACGGTGCTGCACCCCGCACATGCGAGTATTACTTTACTGTGGAATGGTACTGGATTTTATCCAAGGTTTGTTGTACAAATACATGTCGTTAATTTCATGGAGCAATCTACAAATTAACATCGTGTAACGAATTCTTCACTAGAAATTAAAATACATTGGGCTTATCGATAATGCGTTACCGGAGAGCATGTATATTTTTATGCATTATCTGCTTCTGCCAATTTTCATTAACTCAAATGACGAATTTGGAGTAGATAATCCACAACAAAAAAACATATTTGAGAAACCGAGTTTTATTATAAAGTAAATCAGATAAGATTAGGCGCAAAAAACCCCACCCCACACTAAACAAGGAACATATTTCGTGAATTAAGTTACAACAGTTTTATCTTTCTTTCCGTTCCGCACAAAGTTTCAGAATCAAGTGATAACGTTCATAAATATACCAAATCTTGTCATATCAAGTCTCATCTTAATTTTATTGTTTTTATTCCGAGAGCGGGAGGATTTATAGTGTACTGGATACAAAAACCATTTAGATTAGTTTGAAATTATAGTGAAGACGTTTCAGTGTATTTCTGTCAAGATTATTTTAAAAAAATGTCATGTTCAAATTAAAATATAAATACATTTAGACAATAGTGACTAGTTGAATCAATTAGTTGTGTTGCTCTTATTGTTTTTCGTCTAATTTTTACAAATCGTACTTATACGAGTGTAATTTTATCTGCTACACCGTGTAATGTTGCATTTGCTCATTACTCCTAAAAACCACACTTGATATGAAGCAATATACACTTTGTAAAGTTCTTACCTATGACTATTGCCAATTAACCATACAATATAGATCACAAATACGATACAGAATTTTGGTATTGGGCATAGCTGTATTTCCATATGTTCTTGACAAGTACGATTGGTTTCATCTGGTTAAAAGGTTTAAAACTTTAGTAGAGACACGATCGTTAAGTAGTGTTCAAAATTCTGATAAAGAGATAACAGTGACACAATTTTAATGTCTAAAATGTTTAAATTCTAAAATGTGTTCTTACATTTTGTAGTAATCGGTGACAAGGTATTGTAAAAAGCTAAGGAATGCTTGTAACCACATTTATCAAGTACTAAAATGTTTGAAACAGATCTATCCCGAGCAGTCCTCTCGTTAGACGTTAGGTTGCAATAGATTAGGCGTCGGCATTACATCATAAACATATTTCTTAAGCAGTTGTTAATACATTCTGGAAACTAGGGTTTAGTGAGCACACTACAAGTTTTATATCAATATATTTTAAAATTTACGGCCTAGGCAGATAAAATACAAACAAGTTTGAATAAATCCTGGAAATTATGTCGAGATGAATCCAACTTTGGCAAGCAAACTACGCCCATCCAAAGATGCACATTTGGTGTAAGTTTGGTGACAGTAGATACAAAGATAGTGGAGCTAGGGTCTATAATGAAAGACAGACTGCACCTACGGTGCAAGTGCAAAGTACGAGTAGACAATCCTGGTGAACATTTAATCAATAATACAGTTTGCCATCCTGAATGTTTAATTGTTTCCTTTGTTCTTCAATCCCTTTCCTCTAAAGCATTTTATCATTTGTAAAATGTTTTCACTTTCAATCTACGACCTGGTTCTGACTGGCAATCATACACCTGGTGCTAACTGGCAATCATACACCTGGTGCTAACTGGCAATCATACACCTAGTGATGACTAGCAATCATACACCTAGTGATGACTGGCAATCACACACCTAGTGATGACTGGCAATCATACACCTGGTGATGACTGGCAATCATACATCTAGTGATGACTGGCAATTATACACCTAGTGATGACTGGCAATCACACACCTAGTGATGACTGGCAATCATACACATAGTAATGACTGGCAATCACACACCTAGTGATGACTGGCAATTAAACACCTAGTGATGACTGGCAATCACTCACCTAGTGATGACTGGCAATCATACACTTATTGCTGACCAGTAGAAAACATTTCTAGTTGTTGATATGTACCTGGCAGATGAATAGTGTTTAATGTCATCAGTGTACCAATAATGTTCTCTGACATATTAATGAAGCTTCCAGATATACGATGTATTCACTCACATTTTAAAAGATATATTTTGTTTTAAGCCTTTCATCAATGCTTGTAAACCATTATTTTTTATTGTCTGAATTAGCCTGAATTTTCTGCAGTCTCTTTGTCCCATGCATTATTGTAGAGCTTTCTATTTTCTTTAATCTATTTAATTTATTCTGTGTTTTTTGTGTTCTGCTTTATGAAGGATTTACATTGACTGTTAGTTCTGTACTAGTCATTTATTACATTTCTTTTTGACATTTAAAAAAGGTTTTGTAGCCGTTTTACTTGCCAGTAAAAGTCTAATTCTTTGTTAATATTCCATGTGCAGTTGAAATATGACTTGCAGTTAACCTTTGTGCCAAGTTATATCTACGCAAAGTTAGCTATCCAAATGTTCTTACCATTAAATCGATGTCTAGCAAGATAAAAATTCAAATAAAAGCAAGGTTAGGAAAATGCCTTAGAGGGAATCTTAACAAAGGCCAAAAGATCCACCCAGATATGACAAACGTTCAGATAAAAAAGCTGAACGTTTAAAGAAAGAACAGGAAAATCTAAAATGCTATATACATGAAGCAAAGTCACATAGCTGAGTATTATTTCATGGATGGTTTATTATTCCAGCCGTCTTTCCCTTTGATCAAGAAGCAAAACTTGTTTCTCATTTCAACGCTAAGAAAATGACAAAACTCATGGAAAACATAATAATAAAAGCTATAAAAACCAAACTTCTTTAAAAAACAACAGCAGAACAGAAACGAAATTCAGTTAGACAAACCAATGTCTATATCGTGCTCTGCACGTAAGCAGGAGATAAATCATTACAATCTAATCCCAGGAATGTTTCTCGAGTACATAAATAGTACATGGACTGTCAAAGGCATACCTCAATGATATCCCGCACAGACACCTCACCAAGCAAGGAATATCAAGCTGTGAGGTCGGCAAACATCACAGCTTGTGTTCGTTAGATAAATGGTATAGCTTTGAATTGTAGAACAATAATGAATAAAACAAAACTTTTCTTAACCATATATCGCTAAATTCTGCTTTTAATTTTGCAACCGGCTTAATTTAGAAGAATATATTTAAAATGCCGATAGGTCAACATCAAATATGAATATCGGAGAAATTAATAAAAAGAATTATTCCGTTTTCATTCAGTTTGCAATAGAATACCCGACATACCGTTGATTTTTTTTGTGAAAGTAACTAAAACTAGGGTAGCAACTTACAATTAAACATACATGGATGACTGCTTTAACACTTGCATAGATGTTTTCTTATAGGCCAGATCTCGAATGAAAAAAACAAAACAACATGAACACAATTTATCTTAGAACACTAAATGCTGCTGCTTTCGCCGTGATTTAAGAGGTTTACAATCGACCTACCGTAAAGCATAAGCACATGCACTGGAGAAAATTACAAACCTAATCATTCTTGAATTTTTTTAAACCTTTCTACAATTGACTAGCATGTAAGACGTTTCCTTATAGAAGTGTTGCTCACTAAGTCTAGCTCATGGGTAATAAAATCCTAACAACGGAACAACCTAAAACATCCACTGAGTCAAGAACTCTGGTTTCCATTATAAAGGTCGAGCTGTCCATTTTATATAGGTTTATATACAAATGAGTGAGAAGAGACCAAATGCTTCACCATTGTATCATATGGCTAATATGTCCGTCTTCCGTTAATGATGATTCATGTTCAAATCCAAGAAGGGGCAAAGTATTTTTTCTTAAAATGCTGTTTGACTTTGAATTGGAAAAGAGACATATGTTGCTGTGTGAATAATCACAAAACACAGCAGAACATAAACAGTAAACCGGTGACATCACCCAGCATTCAGTAAGAAATCCTCTAATTCAATAGAGCACATCTTGCTAGCCAATACGTGTGAGCATAAACTAAAACCAAATATGCTTGGGACGGGTGAATAATGGATATATTTATCTCATAGATAAAAGAGCAAGTATTTTCATCCACTCAATGCAATGTATACGTTATTCACTTGTTTCACGCAAATATTATATATTGTTACGTGTCAATGCTAGTAAAAAGAAGCAAAAAAGAGAATGAATCCAACAAGCCTTGTAAAATTTAAGAAAATAATTTATTTCCTTGGGAAACAATGCAAAAATATGAAAAAGGACTTATGGTTTGTAAATCCTAGAATTTTAGAATATAAGTCCTATCATTAAAACATTATAAATTAATCAAAGTTCGAATCCTGATGAAGTTCCAAAATGGAAGGCGATGACGTCTTCTAAAACCTGTCTTGTGCTGTTGTATCAACAGTTCCTGGTTGAATTTTATTAATCAAGAATAATATTCAGAATAGTTTCCAATAAATGTCTTTGTTCAAGTATTTTTATGAAGAGAACTTATATTTCCAAGAAAAATAAATTATTTTAAATTAAAGTTTTAACTCAGCTTGTCACAGCACAAAATGCCTCTGTGCTCCAGATGAATCAATTTACGACTAAATTCAATCATTAAAAGCGTTTGTGTTACACGCAGTTTTAGATCACGTGATGGGGTCACGTGGTCACTTAGAGAAACATAGTAAAATAATATGTCCGTTAGCACGTAGGCTGTTTACATGTCCAGTTGTACTGAATGAATCTTACTATAAGATTCAATAATTAAAGAAATAAAAACAAGTTGTTTACAACAGAGTTGACACGCAAGCCAAATATGACTTTGATTACAACCAATGAATTTGACTCTGACTTTACCAATTCTGAATCAAGGTCTGGAACTAGGTCAGCTAAAAATATAATGTAGCAACATACAACTGAACTGAAGCTTCTGTAAATGTCAAATCCAGTGAATACAATTATCATTACAATAACATGTAATAAAAAATAAACAAAAAAGAATTTAAAATTAACACACAAGTAATTAAATTACATATACCTAACACTATATATTCCTTTACCAAGGTAATCAGCTATTAACACACTGAAAGACATTCATATAAATGATACGACTGCTTTAGCAAACATTAAAAGTATTTTCTCACCAAGTGCTAAATTTCTTTGGTGTACTGGTAACGCGCTACAAACAATTGTGTTATGTGTTAATATGTATGTGCAGCTTTCTCCGAACTTCACTTGGTTGATAAAAAGGGAAACAAATTATTCTGCTCTACTGCCATAGTATTTTTTTATTTTTTAGTTTGGTATCCAAAGAAAAGTTGGCTCTTGCAAAACATTACACTGCGCTAAATTTTATATTCTTTGTTGCTTGTGAGATATTTTTAGACAGAATGCTGATTATAATTTTATTGAACCGAACGAAAACTAATTTTGTTAAGACGAACGTTTTGTACGAAATATTTCAAAACTACTAATATCTCTGAATCAAGAACAGTTTTTTAGAACCATCTCATGTATCCTTTATGGCATGGGATACGGTACCCTTTAAGGCAGTGATGATTAATGCATTATGGGGAAGATATACCGTTCAATTTAGTGTTAAGACACTGATTGTGGGGCTGAGTTACGGTACACTTTAACGTTAAAACATTATAGAGACACTGATGATGTATGCATTATGGAGATAAAATACGGTACACTTTAAAGTTAAAACACTGATGATGTGTGCATTATGGGATAGAGATAGGTACATTTATAGTTAAGATTGATGATGTACACGTTATGAGTAAGATATACGGTACAATCTAACGTTAAGACACCAATGACGCATATATTATAAGGAAGATACGCGGTAAATTTTAACGTTAAGACACTGATGGTCATGCATTACAGTCTGCAATGAATATTCTTTCCGTTCATTTCGTGCTGCATAATTTGTTAGCAGGTTACGCAAAACAACTCAACATAGACATTTTGTATTTAATAAACACATTTGTTTCCATATGTAGATAACCTCATTTTACGCTAACTGAACGATTTTTAAAATATAATTCTCCTATTTTTATTTTTATGACTTTTCAGTGCAAGTCATTTTAAAGTAAAAGAAATTAATTAAGCATTTTGCTTCATACGTCGATGTACATATGCTGACCCTATTTTCATTTTTTTTCGTTTTGGTATTTGCGTAAGTTTACTTTGATAATTGGACTTGTTCAGTGTAAACCCTGCCCTCAAGACTATATACATATACATGTCCTAGACACATTTTATTCAGTAGACATGTTGCTATTATTATGCAAATGACTTGATCAGATTTTCAATGTCTAATTGATTTATGAAAAAATGAGCCATACTAAATTTGAGTTAACGACCTTTTTCTAGTGTACAATTGATTTAAGTATTACGCATGACAGCTTGGCGTATTCTCGTGAGATTTAGGTTGCTAATGTTGATACATATTACTTGATTAGATTTTTGTACCCTTTAAAGTAATGTTCGAGACCTTTTCAGGCTTTTTGACGCCACAAAGTATACCCTTTTGTTCGCAATGGGAGCATTCGAATTGTACCAAAAAATCTGATTTTTTTTAGGCATGTCACGAGTGTCCTTTCAACCAAACGGACTGCTTCCGCCCTCATTGCGTCACGGCAAATGGCTATCCTCGACCAATTATAACTGTAAATCGAATGATGCCTGGGCCCAGCGTAGAGGTAGAGTACAGTTTTAATGTTGCCCGTTACGTATCACCAAATTAATAGTCCTTGAAGAACAGTCTAACATGATTTAAATCATACAAAAGAAAGAAAGAAGACCAGTCTAATGAGAATTAATCATACACTAGTAAGTAAGCACATGACTGGATTTTTTTTCAAATATAATTGTTTCCGCACTTTGCTGGTGTAAGCTCAAGCAACTAAAATGCATAAATAAGTCATATGCTATTACTTAGTATTTTCCCTCGCATTGCAGGTGTAAGCTCGAGCGCAACATGGATATTAGCTTTAACTTAAAGGTTGTAAAGGGCTAAAAAGCCTGGGAAATGTTTCCGAAGCATTATGCACTTGTAATTTAGACATTTATTCTTATTTTATGAAAAGGAAATGTTAATGTTTCTTTTTGTGCGTTGTTATGGTCAGATCATCGAATATAGTTCTTTTTTGTCATTCCCAGATTAAGGATGGGTCTAGACTCCGAGAGATAGAAATAAAGCCATTATTCTTGACTCCTTTTACGGTCCTAAATCACACTTACATCGCTAGTATTAGCGAAGCGTTGCTAAGTTCGAAATGAAAAAATAAGAAGTCAGACTGTGAAATTTGCAGAATAGCAATCCTTAATTAACATTTAATCTCACTTGATATAGAAAATTACACACAAATCAAGTTAGGCATTTTATTTTTTTTAAAGCTAACACTTTTCACACTGTCTTTAATTTATGTATTTTGAAACTGAAAGCCGAAAAAATTACCAATAATGCAACAGTGCGAAGCTAGTAACTAACAAGCCTGAGCGCTTTCGACTCTTAATGTATCTTTTTCAAAGGCAAATACAAAACATATACAAAACAAACAAATAAACACAAAAACGTTGTTTGTAAAACTCTACATGGCTGTCTTCACATGAGTTTAACGTATAGATACATTGTCTGAACCAGCATGTATTGTCATTTTGCGAACACTGAAAAATGTGTATAATTCTCTAACAGTCTACAGGCCAAAGCTACATCTATTACTTTGTGCACATTTATGTAACGCAGATTATATCCTGATATTTGATTCGCTTCCAAGAAAAAAAGTGCCTGGTCAAAATTTTCTTACAGTGCACAATTCAGATTCTGTACTAGTTTCAGTCATTACACATTCTTATATTAGTAGCTTGGAAAGCTGGTGTAAGTCGTATCCTCATATATATATATAGTGTATTTGTTACCGACTTGTAATACCTTATAGCTATTTCTGCTGATAATATTACAATCTAGATTCACACATTAGAAAATTTTTAACAATGATCATCTTTATTAAAGACGCAAAATACGAGATGAGTGGCGTTAATACTGCCGTTCAAAGTCAGATGAACTAGATGAAAATACTCCAGAGGCATTTACAACAGAACTTGAAGCGGTTCTATTCAGCACCAAATCAGAAAAAGCAGCAGGATATGACAACATCCTGCCTGAGTTAATGTAGCATCACAGCCGAAGGCAAAAGAACGACTTGCTGCGTTTTGCCGGTTGTTAGGTAAAAGTATATGCCGACTTTTTGAGCCAGGCTAAGATTATCGAGATCCCAAAGCCTGGCAAAGATCCCAACAATGCGGCAAGTAATCCGCCGACTTCATTGCTTTCAGTCGGTTTTAAGTTAATGAAGTGCCTAATTCTCCAAAGAATTTGTCCTGACTTTGGAAATATCTAAACCGGTCTAAACCGGTCCAAACCGGTCCAAAAAGATGCCAACCGATTCTATCGATTCCAAACCGGTTTAAACCGGTTCCAAACCGGTTAAAACCCGCCAAAACCGCGAAAAAAGCAAACTTTTTTGAAATGTCCAAAAACCACAAAAACCGGTTTGCTTCATGTATGGCCGTAGCACTTGCGAGAAAAAGTCGTTGCCCTGACTAAATTTGTTGAAACTGGTTTCAGAGGAACCTTAAAACCGGAATTCTTTCACTGGATCTAACGGCGGCATATGACACGGTCTGGCATGCAGGTCTGCTGTTGAAAGTATCTAAAGTATTTCCGCGCAGGAGAGCTGAAACTGTGGAACTGTTCTTTCGTGACAGGCGATTCAGGGTGCACATCAGAGAGAACTGCATCTCCTGGATGCGGCAGACTAATGGACTCAAAAAAGCGTCTGTTCTTTTGCCATATTTGTTCAATATCTATATCAATGACTTACCTTTAACACAGTCGTGTAAGTTTATATGGCTCTCGAAACCCAAAGTCGCTCATTTGCTAAGCTTGAAGTGGTAATGAACTAGATTCTATAGGATACGTCAGATTTCTTCAAGAAATGGTTCCTAAATCCAAACGCAACAAAGACAGTCTCCAACGTCTTCCAATTTAACAAAGCAAGTACGAACCGTTGCTTTGCATTCTCCTCAATGGGCAGCAAATAAAATACGACCCGACACCAACATGCCTTACTGTGACTCTTGAAAGATCACTGACATTCTACGACCACCTGAAGAACACTGCAGCAAAACTTAGCTCTCGAAACAACCTACTCCGCATACTGGCTGGCTCAACCTGGGGCGCAGGTGTTCAGACACTCAAGACATCAGCACTGGTCCTCTGTTATTCGACAGCCGAGTAGTGCGCTCCTTTCTGGGCTCGATCATCCCACAATAAGTTAATTGATATCCAGCTCAACACAAAAATTGCGCATAATCTCTGGAACACTGCGTCCTACTACCTTAACAAGGCTGCCGTTACTCCGCAGCATTCCTACTCCATACCGACGTCGCTATGAAGCAACTACAAAAGTGTTGTCTAAGGTCTATGCCAATGAGAAACTTCCTTTGTATATGGACATCACTTCTCATCCAGCAGTCCGCTTGACTTCGAGACACCTAGTCTGGTTAGGTCCTTTTCCGGAGGATATGATAGCTATTTCTGCATGGAGTGTCGCGTGGTCTTCAACAGATGTTGTAAACCGCTCCCTCGTAGCTGAGATTTCTGTCTGCCTTCCCGGCTTCAACCTTCCACGTCATATGTGGACCACACTGAACCGCTTTAGGACAGGATGGGTCGTTGTGCAGTCAACCATGTCCGATGGGGCCAGGCCACTAACTCTTTCTGTTGCTGTGGAGTTCTTTAGGCTATGTCACACAAAACTGCATTAGGAACATTCCATACAGCCAGGCACTGAGGATACGAAGAATTTGCTCCGACAATGAAACATTCCTAGAAAGGTCTGAAGAGCTGTCTAACTATTTAATTTACCAAGGCTACGACAAAAACTTGATTGCGGGGACAATCCAAAGGCTAAACAAACAAACCGCGATGACCTGCTCAAACATGGAAAGAAGGAAAATGCTGATAAGCTACCATGTATCCAGACCTACCATCCAGACAACCTTAGAGTAGGTAAAATCATCGCGAAACAATGACACATCGTGGAATCGTCGGACATACTTAAGCTAATCCTTCCGAACAAATCTGTAGCAGCTCACCGGAGACCAAAACACGTTAAGGACATCCTCATCTGGGCGAAGGTAACGACAATCACTAGTCAAGTCCACCCTAGTCAATCTGGCCCCTGTGGCGATAAAAGATGCAAAACCTGTTAACATATGATAGAGACCAGGACATTCACTAGCAGAGTACTAAAGAAAAAATAAACATACATGGTACAAACAAAACGAGCAAAAAATGAGAATGTAATTTAAGAGCTGTAGTCATCAGTATGTCAGAGAAACTAAGAAACTACACAAAAGGATAAATCTTCATAGATCTGATTGGTTGACAAAGAAGTTGTACAGAAGCCCGGTTGCAGAACACTTTTCCTTCCCTGGTCACACTTTCAGTGATATAACACTTGTCGCAATTGCTAACAATCCAAACTGGAGTTCCGAAACCAGGAAGGAAAAGAAATCTTACTGGATACGGCGCCTTAAAACATTGAAACCAAGCGGTTTAAACCAAGAAGACTAAAAAACGAAAGCTACGCAACAGTAGAATTACTTTTGCAGCCGACACATTTTCTTTTCAAACATTTTTAGATCTTTGTAGTATCCTTTAATTACTACTATAAGAATAAAATATCCTGAATAGAATAAAATATCCGGGATAGGATTTACGTTATATAAATGTACACAAAGCAATAGATGTAGCTATGTCTCATATATTCCTAGGTATATACAAATATATTTCTCAGTATCCGCAACAAGTCTATTTAGGCTGGTTGAGACAGAATGCATCTATAGGTATAATTCATGTATAAACAGCTATGTAGACTTTTACAAAACAACGTTTTCTAATATTTGTTTGCTTTGTCTATGTTTTGCATATGCCTTTGATAAAGACGCATTAAAAGTCGAAAGTGCTTAGGCTATTTAGATACTAGTTTTGCACTATACGTCGTCAGTTTGTTGCACACACACACACACACACACACACACATATATATATATATATATATATATATATATATATATATATATATATATATATATATACATATATATATATATATATATATATATATATATATATATATATATATATATATATATATATATATATATATATATATATATATATGTGTGTGTGTGTGTGTGTGTGTGTGTGCGTGAGTGTGTGATCAGTATATGGAATTATTAACAAAGATGATTGATACATGGGATTATCAGTAAATATGATTGATTTTTATGATTATCAAAATATATGATTTATTTATTTACAGGTCTATGACCATGTATAGTCAATGTATAAAAATTATCATCAAATATTAGCAATGTATGATTGATTTTCACACATTTATTGACACTGTATTTTAGGTTCAAAAATGGAATATACAAAGATATTATGTTGTGGAATCAAGTTGACCAGCACGAAATATTTCCGATTTCACAGCTTCCTGCAAATGGTGAATGAACGACTGCATGGTTTCAATGTTCTAAGGTGGCGTATCGAGTATGATTCCTTTTCCTTTCTGGTTTCGGAACTCCAGCTGTGGTTGTTAGCAATAGCGATAAGTCTAAACCAAGAAGACTAGAAAAAGAAAACTTTGCACTAGTAAAATTTAACTTCTTCTAAATCTACTTAGTATCCTTCAATTCTTATTATAAGAATAACCGGTATAGAATCAAATATCATGGGATATAATCTGCGTTACATAAATGTACAAAAAGTAAAAATAGATGTCGCTTTGGCTTGTAGACATTTAGGGAATTATACACCGTTTTTAGTATCCGCAACAAGTCTAACACAACGCAATAGCAATTATAGTCGTATGTGCATGGACGTTTGCTTGACGACTTTTGGAGTCTCCCACTTTCGTAAGAGACCAGAGGACCCACCCGGAGGGTGGGTTCCAATACCCACCTACGAGGTGGGCCATCAGCCCGGACCCGCGTAAGGGGACTTGATCCCGAGCTGGATCTTTTTCGCCTCGATTTTGACCTTAAGACCTTGACTTACCACACCACGACAGGAAAGAAAGCCACCCAACCCAGCAGCCGGCCAAGGGCCCCAAGAGGGCCACCCACAACTCCACTCCCTCCCACTGACTCGATTCAATTGCAATTTATCCACTTCTGTTGTAGTCTTCGTTATTTATCTCTGTTGATTGCAATTGATTTATTTAAGTCCGGTTTCTTCTTTATAGTCAGCTACTTTCAAGGTTGTATGTTGTTGGTGTAGATTGCAATTTTTCCACTTCTGTTGAAATCTTCATTATAGTTCTCAGTTGATTGCAATGTTGCCGCAGTTGATATCTTCGTTATAGTTAGCTGGCGCCAGTCATATAGGGGTCGAATGCTGAATTGCAATTTATCCACTTCTGTTGTATACTTCGTTATTTATCTCAGTTGATTGCAATTTTCCTTGTTGTGATCTTCTTTATAGTCAGGAACAGATGTTGTTGATACGGTAGATAGTAGATTAGAAACCCAGAGCCGCTGTAGGGTTTTAGTAGGGGTTTGGGGTTGAAATGGCTCCGGGGTATCTATGTCCTGTGATCCAAGCACGTCCCGAGGCCGCCCAAACACACGAGCAGCAAACATCAAGTCGTTGATGGTTAGTGTACCTTAGTAATTAAAAGGGGGTAGCCAAACATGAGTATATCTCATACGGGTCAAATAACCTGGGTTGTTAATACACCTATTTATTGTTAGGAGTTGAATTTTTTTATACTAAGCGTAAAAGTGCCTAAAAGTTCGTCAAAGTGATGGGTCAATGTGTCCCTTAATTGTTTTGTTGTCAAGGTTGTGGGATGTAGAGTGAACTAATAAATACCAATCAGGTTTAACAAGTCTATACAAGCTGGTTGTATTTATAGTTTTAACCCATGTGGAGACAGCCATGTAGAGGTTTACAAACACAACGTTTTTGTGTTTATTTGCTTATCTTATATGTTTTGTATTTGCCTTTGAAAAAGACTCATTAAGAGTCGAAAGCGCTCAGGCTAGTTTGTTACTACTTTGGTTTATTGCATCTATTTTAATCAATCCCTGACACACGTGATCCCTTGGTGGATCCAGTGCACTTGAAAGGGTTGTTATTCGCCATATGATTTGTTTTCTTTATATATATATATATATATATATATATATATATATATATATATATATATATATATATATATATATATATATATATATATATATATGATTCAAACATTTGCACGCCTTGCCTTGTCCAAGATGTAATTTATCAATCTTTATAAAAGATGTCCATGAAAATATATGTCCTAAGTTTGAATATGCCATATTCACGCCTTCAGGATCTATTATAAAACTCTTCACTGCTGCTAAAACATATTATCTGCTTTTCACTCTCCCATTACATAGGTATGTAAGGGTGACAAAGTTGTGGTGTACGTTCGGAACGAGCTGGAAGACGGCAGCGCGACATCTATACACTGGCACGGACTAGACCAGATTAACACGTGCCACATGGATGGGGTCGGGCTTCTTACACAATGTAATATACAGTATAAAGAAACATTCAGGTGTGTCCCTACCATGTTGCTGAACTTGATGTAATTGTTACTCCAATACGACAGTGCTTGAATATTTGAAATATATTTTGTTTTGTAATAGAAACACAGACTATTCTAGCGAAGGAATGGTCGAGGCGGTACAACAAATTCAATATAACGTTAGATTTGTTCAATATTATGTCCCGATCCATGCCTCGGTCAGATCTATTGATACAACTGTATTTACCTCCCTCCTCCATCTGCATTCTCCTGCTTTCGCTCCACTTTCCCTTTAAAGAGTGACGGAGTTTGTTCTTATTGCAC
Source organism: Potamilus streckersoni (assembly GCA_016746295.1). NCBI lineage: Eukaryota > Metazoa > Mollusca > Bivalvia > Unionida > Unionidae > Potamilus > Potamilus streckersoni. The sequence goes on along the minus strand of JAEAOA010001660.1, from coordinate 920,617 downwards.
TTCACTCAGTAGTTATATGGAAAATATTTTTGTGGCTGCTTTTTATGCGTCCTAATTTAACATAATACACAAGTTTATTAAAATTAATAAAGTACTTTAAAAAAAGACGAGTTTCAGATATGTCCATGGTGGCTGGTGTTTTGAAATAATGTATTGTGCATAATAATATTCTATTTCCTAGGCTTTTTTCACGATGCATGAAGCTATCTCTTCAATCAATCGAATTTCATCCCGTTGAATAGATTGACAAACAGCCTCCTGCGTATTTCCTAATCTTTTCAATGTCTTTATTCAGATACGAGTTCACGGCCCACCCCGCTGGGACGCATTGGTATCATTCTCATACGGGTATGCAGATCGGAGATGGACTGCTCGGAGCCTTCATAGTGCGGGAATCCGCCAAGCAAGACCCTGTTGGAACACTGTATGAGGTTGACAGCTCAGACCACATCCTTGTTCTGCAGGACTTCCTGGACTATTTAACCATCAACCGATACATGAACGAGATGCACAACCTGTGGGAGGTCAACATGCCGATAGCAGGTGTGGCTTTTAAACGAATAATGTAGGGTCTATTGCTGAAGATCTTTTAACTTAGACGATGTGCTTTCGACGCTTAATGACATTTAAATGGAAAGAAGACAGCGAACTTGAAAAAGCTTTTTGACATATGCTGTATGACTTTCCAAATTTTTTGCCACCTGACACGCAATACCTTTTGCTAACATAAGGAGACAAAACTGCTTAACTTAAATCATAGTTATTAAAAGGAAGGTTCTCTAATCACTTAACTACATTCAGAGGGTTGTATCTTTGCGCGGCTTTAATTATATAAATATAGTTTGTATTAAATTATTTTCCTTATTGAATCGCTCCAGGACAGCAAGTTATATATTACTACTGCTGAAATGACTAGTTTTGAATTAAGAAAGTTTATTCAGACGAACAAATGAACGGAATTTTGAGACATGTAAGAAAGTTACAAAAAGAAACGGTCGCTTTCATGCAGCGTTAATCAGCCAAAACAGTGCTGATAAAAATTGTATTAAATGAGACGAAAGGCCCTTTGCCTCTTTGTAAAAGCGGACACGTCCTCAATAGTCATGGGTGGTATTTCTTCCACCTGGGTCTGTCCACTGTGATTGTAAATTTGATGTATTAAATGATCTAAATTCTTGTGATTGCTTACGTTCAAAAAAAAGTAGAATATGCAAGGCCTTTTGAAGAAAATAAAAAACGTTACGCAGCTGGATACGATTGAGAACTAAACTGAAATTAGTTTTCGTTAACATGAGGGAGGAAGGAAACAAAATTACAATAAGAGCAACGTCTGCCTTGTTCGGCACATATTTTGTTTTTAGCTCGCTAAAGAATTACTCAAACCATCAAAATGTACATTTTGCACTTATATTTTCCAACTTAGACAGAGAAGGCCGAGTAGCCTAGTTGATGTCTTCCCTAAGTTCGTTCATCCCGATTATATATATATATATATATATATATATATATATATATATATATATATATATATATATATATATATATATATACAGACAGACAGACAGAGAATAATAATTAAGTATTCAGCATCGTCCAGGTGTCTTTGCGCAAGCTGCGTCTTTCATATAATATAAAGCAACTTTGTCAAAAGGTTGCGTGAATAAACGCATCTAGAAGAATTTTTAATTTGGTATGGTTTGGGTTGGCATTTCACGGCGCTGCCACACTTATGTAACCATCATCCTTCTGGCCACGAATGCAATACACTAAACATTCAGTCACCGTGACCACCCAATCTGTAATCAGAGAGAGAGAGAGAGAGAGAGAGAGAGAGAGAGAGAGAGAGAGAGAGAGAGAGAGAGAGAGAGAGAGAGAGAGAGAGAGAGAGAGATTCTAAACATGTAATTTCTACAAATATCATTCTTTCACTTTTTAAATACAGTTCCTTATGACAGTAAAGCGGAACACTCAAGGTAACATTAATATAGAAGTTAGTACTTTCCAGGTCTTATTAATGGTAGGGGTCAAAAACATGTTGTTCCTGATGAGCGTCACATCATTAATACAACACTGAACAAGTCTATGACACCACGAGAAGTTTTCATGGTGAAGGCAAATACTTCGTACCGATTCAGAATAATTTCTGCCGCTCCAAGGTGTCCTTTTGTTCTGTCTGTCGACGGCCACACTATGACTGTCATAGCGACGGATGGAGCTCCATTAAAACCAGTGACGGCGGATTCCCTTGTTATTGGATCGGGTAACTGAGTTGTGCCATAAAATTGTGATGACATTTATTTTATATAGCGCAGTATTTTAAAGAGTTTTGTTTGTAATAACGTTGTTTTTTTAAAAAAACAATATATACTTTGATATCCTTACCACAAACAATCCCTGCGATTGTTACTTTAAAAATTATGGAGATTTATGAAAGAGTAAACATTTTCAACGCTTGTTCATTGAAAATATGCTCCATCTCAGATTCTACAAAAGAATCAGTCGTTAAACAAAAATCTCAACACGGAAAAATATTCCAAATAATGTCCAAACATTTTTTCAATGGTTTAATTTTGCAAATGCTTCGTTAGCAGGACAATGAAAGTTGAACAGGAAAATGCAAACTAAAATGTCTATAACTTATGAAATTACAGTTCCCTCCATGGAGCATATACACAAAACCTATGAGGAAATAAAACTAGTATTTGTTCCGGCCAGAAACCGCAGTTAAGTTGCCGGTGCAAATTATGCTGTTTTCATTTTCAACAGGTGAACGTTATGATATTGTAATCATAACCAATCAGAATTCCAGAAATTTCTGGATAAAGTGTCAAGGTCTAGTTGACTGTGCCCCAAGTGACGGGCATGCTTCAGCTATACTTCGATACGAGGGAGCACCCGAAGTGGACCCACCAGGGAGTCCTACAGAATGGCGGCAGGGAAAGGTAGGTTGTATTTCTTTTGTCCGTTTATATATTTTTATTTTAATTTATATTAATTACAGTTCTAAGATTAATGACGATTGGTCTTTAATGCAGGATAGACCACCAAAAACGTTTGGATTACGTGCATCTAAAGCACTTTTATTGTTGAGCGGATGATATAAAGGATATAGTCCCATGTACCATGCATAGTATAATCCGCTGAATTTTAATGGCCGTGCTTCATACAGAGTTTCAGTTGATTCAGACAAAGCTTTCACTTTGGAACCACCGCCATCTGACGATTACTATACAACTTTAGATATTATTCCTACGCTGACCAGCTTGGCTAACATGTATGTATATTCTGAGATACAAAGACTTTCGAACAGTCAATATTGACTCCATGCTCAATCCACTTCATACAATGGTGACCCTCCCGTCATAACTTGTGTTATAGAAAATTGAAATTGTTTCATATAAACTTTTAGTAACATGAACACTCACTGATAAAAAGGACCCATGTAAAATATTGACTGAATGGTATTCATGTTGTAAAGTCGGAAATGTGTATACGATCTTGCAGCGTTGCTGCGGAGGTGGCGTCGGCGTCGATGTTATGTGTTTTGATGTCGATTACATAGTGGCACTTCGGTTTACATGTGTAAAGTCTGGAAAGAAATGGTATTAATTCTCTAACCGATTTGTGTATTCGAATAATATTTGTAACACATGTTATTGACATCGTGACTAGGAGGGGGCATATATTGTCTTGCTAGGTGGCGCTTCTGTTATTTATTAGCTCACCTAAGCAACTCCTCAACTGCTTAGGTAAGTTGCTCAGGATGCTGTGTTGCCCCTCGGTCAATCCATTTAACTTGTGAGCACCTTAGACGTTACTTTAAAATACAATCCTAATTTTAAAAAAACTTGAGAACAACTTGTACTTCAACAATAAATTGGTTCCTGTCTTTAACGAACACTATCCGTTTATATCAAAATTAGTTATTAAATTTTGATTAAAATTTAAACAGTCTACTTTATATCTAATGTGCGACTAATTTTGACCAAACTTGGCCGCAAGTAAGTTATTTCCAGAACAGTTTGACTCCTTTCTTGAATTAATAATATTGCTCATGCTTATAAGAGTTATTTGCAACTTGTAGCATTTTATGCACCACTGTTTTGTATGTTGGAGTCAATCTGAAAATTAAACTTGTGGGACGAACTATATGGTTGGGGTGGAGTGCTCCCAATATTTGATTTAAACTATTACTATTAACCAGGCTCTATTTTGTTGGAAGTTAAATTTAAGGAAAGATAGATGTAGAGCTCAAGTCACCAGTCAGCGATGTTGACGGATAGATGGTTAAACTCTAGTAATTAAGTGTAAGAGTACTAATAATTACAATTATGATGCCGTAATATGTTCTGCCTCCAGATTACGAGTGGCTTCTTTCACGAAGTAAACCATATTGATCTGAAATCCTTTCAGGCGAATACTAAATTACCCGTACGATTTCAGAAGGTATCATTCGGGTATGAATTGTAATCATGCCCTCTATCTCAATTTTTGACAGAATATCGCTGTGGAACCATTCAATCAAACTAGGTAGACAATGGCCCTCTCGCTGTCTGCAACGTGGGTATGGATAAGAACAAGCCCCGTTCATCCGGTGGACTTTAATTTGATCTTTGAACTAACCTTTAACATATAGGTGCGATAACTGCAAGCCTTTGTCGACTCAAGTTTCCGGTCTCTAGCGAACGAAGAAAACGTTGTTTATAACCAATTACCTTCATAATAATACGTCGTATCATTATATATTTACCAGAGGTATGCTCCCTTTTATTGATTTTAAATTCTCATTTGGTGCGTTGTACGGACAACATACTTGGGTCAGATTCTGTTCAAGTCTGTCTAGGAGTAACATTATTGTAATGGCATTGTTCCTTCGTATAAACTAGTAATCTATTTTAGTTATAAAGTATGAAATTTAACGATTTCCTTCCTAGCAACGTTGTGGGACGTTTAAACTACGAGCACTAGGAAAAACGATCTTCGTCCCCTCTCATAGATACACTTGCGAATGGTTTTGCATTCAGTGAAATATTCTTCGCAGAACCCTTTGTATGGGTATTTTTAACTTCACAAAATATTTATCTTGGGTTTTCAATGTAGATTTTGGACTCCACTAATGATGGCAACTGTCGCCGTAATTGCGCATAATCTTTATGCATAGTACGGTCAGTTTCTTTTGAAACATTCGCAGAAAAGGTGGACTGAATTGCTACAAGTGATCACGAATGGAACTATAATAATGTACACGATGTAGATGCAGTACAGTTAGCGATTCCATGATTTATGTAGTTAACCCTTGAATAAAATGTCTCCATAAAGACTAAAATTACTGAAATAACCGAACGAACAATATTGATCTTATTTTTATAAACAGCGAAGTAAATCGACACATCATTCATCCTCATTTGCCTGACTCACTATACCACGAGTTAGATGATATTGGAACAGAACAGCGAAAGAATTTCTAGTACTTCTTGTACCAAAATCCTTGTTCTGACATATTTGAATTTCAACAATAAATGCTTACTGATTCCAGTAACGAGGTAAAAGGGACCCCAGGTGGCCTAGTGGTCGAAAGCGCTCGCCTTGTTTAGTGAAAACTGCCATATCACCTCAG